>JAKIJQ010000008.1:1220000-1335000 GCA_023373905.1 Rhizoglyphus robini | reverse complement strand
GACTGACAAGAATTGAACACTACAGAGAGGAGATAGGCGAGATGATGATGTACAATCGAGCGTGATCGATTTGTGTGAAATGATGACATACGATGCCGGCAGTGGCTATGTGTGTTCGCGGTGTGCGAGATTGAGGGCAGAATGAGTACGGTGCTCACTGGTCGATGCTGACTGGTGGTTAGCTGGTTAGTTAGCCTGTGTTGGTTTGCCTGTGCGGCAGTGTCGTTGTCACTAACTGTCGAACCAGGCACACAGAATACACAGAAACAATAGTGACACCGTGTGGTCACCCCCTTTTTCGGTAGTAGTCATCAGTAAAAGACACACACACACACATACAATGTCACACCGAGTCACACAAAGCAGAGCGCGCGGAATACATTCAGTTGCTGGCTCACCACACACGAGATGCTAGATGCAATCGGACAGAGGACCACTGCACAGCACAGTACTGCACAGTGCACACACACAGACAGTCACCGATGATGGTGATCACTTTCACTGGCGAGTTACACACAGAGTGGACTGATTACCACTGCCACACAATGGACTCAATCAATACACCGAGATGCGGCACAGTACAAACAACAAACACACATACAGAATAGCAGAGAGAGAGAGAGAGAGAGAGAGAGAGAGAGAGAGAGAGAGAGAGAGAGAGAGAGAGAGAGAGAGAGAGAGAGAGAGAGAGAGAGAGAGAGAGAGAGAGAGAGAGATCAGTATGGCCACTGCTTGCTATGTAGTGCAGACACACAGACAGTTGCAACCAGTGTCAGTGTTTGGTGGTGGCTTTACTGGCACGAGAGTTCGTCGGTTAGGTTCATCGGTGATGATGCCCTTTAGAGACACAACGAGACACAACACACCGATACAGAACACACACAGAAAACAAAGTGGACTACATGCAAATGACGAACGCATCGAGAATGGCACTGCACACACAAAGACAATACATTGCACAGACACAACGAGCCAATACCAAGCACAGAGGCAAGCAGCAGAACATCACACAAACTCACTCACAGCAGGCACACAAATATTAGTCACAGGTAATCAAATCATATTCACTGCACAAGTCCTCATCTACCTCCTCACCTCTCTCTGTCCAAAAGCCAAAGTGATTCGGCCGAGAGAGTGTTCGGAAAACCATAAAATCGCAACAGCCCCACAGAACAAGAACGCGAACAGACTCGACTCACTAGTGGCAGTGAGGAATTCTAAGTAGACCGGGGAAGAAGAAGGGCACTCACGAGACCACAAAGAGGTAATAACTCAATTATTATAATTCTTATTGATAATCAGACATAAATGGCACAAACAGAGGGGTGAACAGTAAACGTGTTCGTATTGTAATTGTGTGTGTGCAGTTACCCACTGACTGATAGTGTGAACGATGTCGTCACTTTGGTGCAGTTCCATTTGACTGACCATTGGTCAGTCTGTGGTCAGTGGTCATCGATATATTTTAATAAATTAGGCACAAAAATAGTCACTTTGCATTGTTCTTTGTGTACAGAGGCCAATGCACTGACCAACTGACCACTGGTCAATATGGTAAGTTTAAATTTTTTGTATTGCAACCGACACAACTGAAGACTAGCCCAACTGCCCAACTAGTCCTCAATATTGAGCATTGCTGCTCAAATCGAATTTGTTTGTCCGATTAACTCATTTGTCTCACTCAACGAGTCATTAGACGAATCGTTCGACCGTTCGGGCGGCAATTGATTAAGTGAGCAATACAGCAGCATTGATTGGTGCTAATTAGTAGTGCTCAGTGATTGTGTGTCCTCACTGTATCCTATCTACACTTGTCCGTAGTTGTTGTTATTGTTTTGTCGATTTGTTTTGCTTGCTTGTTTGCTCTTATCCGGGCAGATTCAGCCAAATTGCACAACAATTGTGCATTAATTGTGAGATCGAGAGACATGACACACAGAGAGACAGAGCACACAACTTGTTAGCGATGCTACTGCCCGGTGGTGGTGATGGTGATGGTGGCAATTGGCAATTTGACTTGTAACGATCACATCGATCAATCGATCAATTAGGCCTGTCTGTGTAATTAATCAATGAGCTAATCAATGAGTGAAGACTGATTCCCATCGAATTGATCGGTGAATGAGTGCAATCTGTCAGTGACCACCGACACACAACTCGCACACACACCGATCCTCTCTCTCTCTCTCTCTCTCTCTCTCTCTCTCTCTCTCTCTCTCTCTCTCTCTCTCTCTCTCTCTCTCTCTCTCTCTCTCTCTCTCTCTCTCTCTCTCTCTCTCTCTCTCTCTCTCACTGTCCTCTGTCTCGCTCAATTAGTTCGCCGGCACTGTTCGTCGCATACCGCCTGAGCGGTAGTATGGGCAATTACGCCTGTTGATTAACATTAACCGCGCGCGGTGTGTGCCGGTGAGGGTCTGAAGGTAAAAAAGATCTTGCATTCACATACGCAACGCAATGCCGAATTCCGAATAGATTTGAGTTCATTGATTCATCGAATTCGATAACCATTATCATCGAAACATCAAAAGATCAACGGATCAATGACAGACTCAATTCAATATCTACTAATCATTAATGTGATGATTATAAGAAGCATGCTAAATGGCAATTTAACGGCAAAATTGATTGGCAATAAAACGGTTGATTAGTAAAGGCGCGCGTTCAATTTGGTAAATCGAATGGTTATGCTTCTGATGATGTTTAATGTCGATTGTGTGTGTGTGTGTGTGTGTGTGTGTCGCTAGGAAGGCTAGAATCAAAGGCAAAAGCCGCAAAATGTCGATCGCAACGACCTCACGCATTGACAAATTCGAGAGTGAATTGTTCACTTGTTTTTGTGTTTTGGCCGAATTGACAAAATAATAGGCAAAATTGTGTGCAATTGGGCAATTGAGCATTATTGTTCTTATCAATCGGGCAATTGCATACGATTTTGCTTATGGTTTTGTCAATTCAGCACACACACAAAAACAATTCACAACGAATTATGGGCAGTATGGCCGAATTGCACAAATCAATTAGGAAGGGTCAATTGTTTGCTGTTTGTGAGAGTCAATGACAGAATTTAGTGACAGAATGACCAAGCCTGTAAATGACCAGCAGTGTGACCTCATGTGGATCTCAATTAACTCAATTGTACAACTGATTGCACAGTGACACAACTCACCAATTTGCTGAGTCAATTCACTATTGGTCAATTGAGTAAAGCCAGGTAGTAGTCTCCATTGCACTGTCATCATACTTGTTAGTGAAGACAATGACCAAGCCCGTAATTGGCTGACCAACTGACTGTGCGGGTGTGTGTGAGTATATATTTCGATTGCTTATCAGTGTTCAATATGGGGTGATCGATTGGACCAATTCGACAGGCAATACATACGGCCGTGACCAATTCGATCGGAACACACAGACAGTTGACACATTCCAGGGCTCAACTCAGGCACGAGCCTTGTGAGTCGAGTTGTGTGTCGATTTGTGCCGAGTTGTGTCCCGTGGTCCCAAGGGTGGACAGTTAAGGTAGCAGTCAAATGCAATCAGACCACCGAACCAGTTGAATGGCACCACCAAACCACTAGCACACCGATTGGCACGGTCGAGTGGCACTGAGCAATTCACCGACGGGACAAGCCACAAGCTCGACAAAGAGAGCCTCGAACAGGTCGCCGAGTTTGTTCGTTTGCCGCAGTGCCGCCGGACTACCGTCGACTGACTAACACTCACCATCGCGCTCGTTCTCTCTCTCTCTCTCTCTCTCTCCTCCTCTTCAGTTCGGCCGCGCTCTTCTTCTTCGAATGCTTCGAGTGCTGAGCAGTCGGCAGTCGGCAGTCAGTGCACTGATCGCCGTCCACCGAGCTAGTCACCGTGGCTGTGCGAACACACTTCAGTTCGGTTGATGACCATCTCGCTCGTTCGTTCATTTGTTCACTTCATATTCAGACTCGAGCCATATTGAACAGACATTGGCCAACAACACCGCGTACTCCGAGTACGATCACTTTCCACCTGTGACCACTTGCACACACAGTCACCCATCACTTTCAATTAGTGTGTTCTGTGTCTTATCGACTGTGCACTTTAATTCGCTCACTCTCTCTCAACACTACACCACTATCTCATCTCTCCACCAAATGGAATTATCATTCATCAACATCATCATTGGCATATCGCCGTACATCGAACGAGGTAAAGTCCCCTCTATGCTTGTTTGCTTATTTAACCATGCACACAACACAACATATACCCCGCGCGCGGCACAAACACACAAACCGAGTCAATCTAATTAGCAATTAGCAGTGAGCAATTAGCTACTGTGATGAGTACCAAGTGCCCTCACCACCACCGATTGCATTTCATAATAATATCGAGCGGTGGTGATAAGATCTAAATTAAATATGCCAATCGGAGGCAACTTATTGCCGATTAGTAGAGTGGTACCGACCGAATAGTCATCATCCGATTAGTAGATGCGCGCTAATTAATTAATATACACATTCGATTGCCTAATTTATGTGCAGAACGCAGTGACGCGAGTCCGTAAGACGACCAAGTTGAATATATCAAACGGCACTCGAAGTGCTTCGACTACTTAGTCAAATCAGTGGATTTTCCATTTGATTAGACACAGAGCAGAGCAGAGTAGAGTGATTCACTCAATCACTCAATCACTCGGCACTCGGCACACACTCACACACACACACACACACACACACACACACACACACACACACACACACACACACACACACACACACACACACACACACACACACACACACACACACACACACACACACACACACACACACACACACACACACACACACACACACACACACACACACACACACACACACACACACACACACACACACACACACACACACACACACACACACACACACACACACACACACACACACACACACACACACACACACACACACACACACACACACACACACACACACACACACACACACACACGCACACGCATACATACGCTCACACAAGTACACCGCTAATCAAATCAGTATAAACGCGCTTGATTGAGTCCGGTTAACCGATTGGGGGGCACAATCAACCGGCTCGTCGGTTAATTGGATTGACAATTAGCCACTGATCGATCTTAAGATAATAGGAAAAAGGTATTTTCTAATTAGATCAACAACAACAACAACAACCGATTAGATCGATTGACCTGATACACACAATTTGATTGTGTTGATCTCATCTCATCTCCTCTGGCCATTGACTTGGCGAATTGGATTTGATCAGATTTGATTAGTAGGCGCTCACGAAACAACATCAATTTGACCTAATACCGACCTACTCGTACATCTATTCTAAGTTTGTGTTTATGTTTTACCCAATTTTGATCTGGTTTTTTTTGCTTGGCAATCTGGACACAATTTGTGTGAGCCCTGTTGAATTAGTAGTAGTCCAATCTATTTGTCGATTTGGTTTCGCTATCTCAGTTGTGTGTTTCTTATCTCCTGTTTCAGCCCTGTACTTGTACACTATGTCCTTGTGTGCTGATAAGAGAGAGAGAGAGAGAGAGAGAGAGAGAGAGAGAGAGAGAGAGAGAGAGAGAGAGAGAGAGAGAGAGTGAGGGGCGAGAGAGAGAGAGGGAGAGGGAGAGAGAGAGAGAGAGAAAGATTCACTATCAGAGTACTGCCATTAGCACCAACATCCAGACCACCACCATCATCACCCGCTACTGCAATGTTCAGCATCATCGCGTCATAATCTTTTGGTGATGATGGTGGCGGTTGGTGGTGGAGGCTTCAATGACAAGCCTCTGTCTTCGGCTTCTTCTTCTAATGGCTTCGGTATACACTTTTCGACTTGTACTGGTATCGATATATAATCGTAAAGTGGCAACAGTTGACTTTGCATTTGCACATAGCAATAAATGCTCGTCCTTTTCAGTGACAGTCTTGGTTGTTGTCTCTCGTTGTTCTGTTCGTTCTCTCTGTGCAGTCTCTTTTTAGTCGTAGTCCAATTATCAACGAACGAACAACACACAACACAAACACATAACAAAACTCAACACACACACACACACACAGCCGAGTGTGTGTGCCAATGTAAATATTATTTACGACTTTGAGTCCTGGTGCGCCAGTTTGACGATTTCATTTGTATCATCGATTCGATTTGATTTGTTCACTATCTTTTTGCCTTGGTGCTCATCGTGCTCATCTTTCACTTTTTGTTCGTTCACAATCGTTCGAAGGGCGCGAATTTGATCTGTCGCTGCAGTATCGAATGGCATCGATCAATATCGTTCGGTACTTCGCCCTTTGAGTTGATGCCTCTCACACCCCAACCAGATGGCCATGTCTTCACATTAGTAGTGTTGTGTTGGTGTGGGCTTCCTCATTGGTGCTCTGTTGTTGTCGTGTGTGTGTGTGTGCGTACATTGAGTGAAGATTACTTCTTCTAGGTATCGATTATCGTGCCAGCTAATCGTAAAAACTTTCGTCGTCGTGTCTTCTTTCCCTCTGTCTTGACTTGAGAGTCTCGACTTGTTCTGTCGATCGAACGTAACATTTGTCATTTCGCGCTCGCATTGGCTTCCTTTTAACCATTTTTCATTATCCATACACAACCTCTCAGCACTCATTACGACTCATTTTATTCGGTAGATAATAAATTGAAGAAGAAGAAGTGAAGAAAACAACACAACAAACCAACACGACAAGTTCAATTGCCGTTCCTGTCTATACCGACATAATAATGTTTGTGTAATGTGGGAGCACTTGGTTGACTGTTTTGTTTGATTTATTCGACACTGTCACCATCACCACCACCACCACCGTGAGACATTTCGGAGAAACATGAATTCTGTTTGTGTTTCGGACTTGTGAAAGTGACTCGCCTTAGTGCCTCGGTGCATTCGTGCTCGGCACACCAAATCTCAATCACCATGAATTCACTACACCACCACAACTGTGTCCACTGTGGACCAAAAATGTGTTCGTTGTCTTCGAATGCGAATCACAACAACAACAACCACCAATCTGGTCAACTCATCACCTCCTCTGCCCTGACCACCACCTCCCAGTCGATCTTGTCATCATCATCATCATCATCATCAAACAGTTCTCAACCTCACCCAGACCGAGTCATGCCTAGGCCTCTGTCTCATCGGGCACATGTCTCCACATACAAATCACTCATTTCGCGTCACCTATCGTCAATGTCTCTATTTCTTCTGTTGTTACTCAGCCTGTCGACCAGGAGCAGCGCCAGCAGCAGCCTCAGCCTGGCCACATCGATCAGCAGCTCGTCAGTGGTGTCCCGATGTCAGGCGAACTGTCCTCAGCAATTGGTGAGTTGAACTGCAAACGGACTCAAATCGATTCGATCCGTGTAATCCCACACTCAATTAGCATGTCAATCAGACCCTCCACACTGACTAACACAGACGCACACACACACACACACAGCTGTACCATTAATTAAGACACCTGTCTAGTGGCAGTCTGTCGGGCAAGGATTGTCCGGTTGGTTCGCTCAACTGTGATGGCAACAAGTCGGTGTCAGTCTGTGTGTGTGTGCCCTCAATCACTCGATGATTGGCAGTAGATGTCCAATTGATTGCCTCGCCAATGGCCAGTTAGTGAGTTGTGTGCTAGGTTGAACGCGTCGGTCGATCTGTCGGTGGTCGGTGCTCGTTCGCCTCTCTCTCTCTCTCTCTCTCTCTCTCTCTCTCTCTCTCTCTCTCTCTCTCTCTGCCACAATGCACTTCACAATCGAACCCTCGTGGGCACACACACATTCGGACAGTGATCTAATAAATCAACTCTCGTTACCTCACCGACCAAACACACAAACCGACACACCGACACAATTCACATTTCACCGGCATCGATCGATAATTTCATTCGAATCGAATCACATTACAAGTCACTTCACTTGTGCCTCTCTCGATAGACGTCACTCGTTCGAGAATGTCAACGCTCGGTTAATTGTTTAGGTGAACAAAAAAGACAATCGAAACGGCCATCAAGGCCACAAGTTGGTCAGTGTGCGTACCGACAAAGAATTCTACTGTTAATTAACGATTTGGGTTAGTGTGGACACTAATTGGCTCGTAAAATCTCTCGGTTTGATTTAGTGCATCCCTGTGCTGCATAATACCATTGTTCGATTGTTGTTGTTGATTTGTTTATGGGTTAGCATTTACGGCATTCTATTTGCATATCACTAAACCGAGTGCACAATGCACCTTTAAGTTACCAATAAGTGTTATTAGTATTCACTTGTTTGTTTGTTGTGTTTCACGATCTCCTTCTTCACCTGGCAAAAAACTGATTAAGTAGAGTTCTATTTGGAGAAGTTTTAAGTTAAGTATTAACGTGAGTCGATTAGTGAGCCACACCAGCACACACACACACCCGCACCTACCACTCACTAAACCATTCACTAACGAACTGATTTGAGTGGTCATCACATTTTGTTGTGTGGTGCACACTTGGCCAGTGAAGTGAGAATCGCCACCACTTGGTCACTGTATAACAAAAGTCAATCTGATTCCTCGCATTCACATTCAAATGTGCCTCAAATGGTGCCGCAGCATTATAAAGGCACAGGAATTACTCACTCACTCACTCACTCACCTGATGAGTCAGTGCTCAAAGCTTTAGAGCGAAAGCACACCAAAAATGAGCTTACTCAGCGTACTCACTCACTCACAGTTAGTGCCCAATTATCGATAATTTGGCCGAGAGCCTGTGTGTGTCGGATTTGACCACTCTCTGGAAGCTCTTATAAGCTCGTGAGTAAGCTCATTGTGGGCACTATTTTCGGTCACGGAATCCTCACTGCAAGGCGCCCAAATTGGCAAATGGGATTGCAGTGCTCAGTGCCTGTCGGAGTGTCCATCAGTGCACCACCACCACTGTCCACTCACCTGTCGCCTCACTGCCGGGTCATTCCACTGGTTGGTGGACGCACGGGTCGCACATGGCCAGTCATGCGTCCACATTCTCACGTTTTCCATTTCGAGTGTCTCATGTCTATCTCTGTCTCTGTCTTGTGTCTGTGTCTTCTTCTTCTTCCTATTTGTGTTGTTTGTTTGTGTGACTCTATTTTTTGAATTCAATTTACTACACTCGAATTTGCCATACTTTCGAATGCTCTTCTCTCTCTCTCTCTCTCTCTCTCTCTCTCTCTCTCTCTCTCTCTCTCTCTGCGTCTGTCTGTCTTTAGTTTTGCTTGCTCATCGATGACATTCTTCCGAGCAAGTGAACTCTGACCGCGAGGACACATCTCCGACTGGCTGGCCTCAACCCTCCACACTCAGAGGGCTCAACCTTTGACACTTGACCCTGAATGTGGATGTGTGTCCACCCCCTGTTTGAGTGTGTAAATCGATTCGAGTGTGCACTACTGTCAACAAGTGTGTGTGAGTGTGTGCAAAGTGTCGAGTCACTTTCCCATCCTTGTCCAAATATATCGAGCCAATGAATTTGTAATTAACACAAAGTCGATAACGATTTTGACCAAGTTACTTACTAGCTCACTTGAACTTTCACTCCACACACACACGAGTGAGCAAGTATTGACAAAACTCGCGACCGCAAACAAAAAACAAACAATACAACGAACAACAAACACACTCGAGACCAAACTAGGCCACTCGAGACGTACACAAACACACGAGATGAGTCGTACACTTGTGTGCACTCGTTTGCTTATCTATTTGTGGGCAATGTGTCTTGGCCAGTTCCGAGACAAACCCTCGAATTTTACTGCTTATCAGTTCGGTCGGGTCGAGTTAGTGTTTCTGTGAGGTGAGTCTCGGTACGCTTCATTGCTCACCACCTCACCTCTCGCATCCGTCCACCACCACCACCTCACCTCATCAACCTCCCTCACCTTTGAGCAATGGCCAAGTTCGTGAGTTCACTTTCTTTTCGTTTCCGATTTGACGTTTGTTACTGCTGCACTCACAGTCACAATTCCGACAGTGGGCGATTAGCCGTGGCACATCAATTTTGTGAATGAACGTTGTGGGCAAAGGTTGCGATGAGGCCTCACACCGCCAATTTGTCCCTCCACTGCAATACCATCTCTCTCCATCTACTACACTTGTGTCCCTGCGGGCAGTAGTAGTTGGCTGCTGAGAGTAGTGATGGCCCATCAGTAGGGCAATCATCGTACTCACTGGGCCAAAACCACACAATCGGACAAACACAATAATTCCGCTCAATTACCACACTTGACGACTACTACTATTCTACTACGATTCATTCGTTGCTGACCGGCTCATTGCTGGCCACTCTTTCATTAACACTCGAAACAGTGCAGCGAACACTCAGACTTAGACCAAGGTGCCATTACATTGGCTCAGGTCGGACCTCGCACTCGCAAACTGCCAAATTGGTGGCACTGATTGCACAGGACGAGACAGACCGGACAGACTGTATCACAACACAATCGACACTAAATCAAAACATCTCCAAACAGACCACCCTCTCACTCTTCAGTAACTCTCTCTCTCTCTCTCTCTCTCTCTCTCTTCTCTTTCTCTCTCTCTCTCTCTCTCTCTCTCTCTCTCTCTCTCTCTCTCTCTCTCTCTTTCTCACTTTTCGCGAACGAGTCTATTAGTAGTGAACGACTTGTCGCGCACTTGGTCTCAATGAGCTGAAGCACTCGAATTACTACGAAAACGAGCAGACGAGTAGGGCAATAAAAAGTATAACGTTCGAGACCGTACACAAAAGAGAGCACAACCAAACATACAAAGGTGACTCTGTTTGCCCCCACGAACTGACCAATTATCAGTGCCAACTTTGTAGAAGTAGTAAATCAGAAAAGCAGCCATTTTTAGTGCAATATTTGTCGATCGGATGGCAATTAGCACAAATACAAACAAACACACACACACACACAAACACTTTACTAATCACAAGCAAATATTTGCACTCAACATACAATGTATGTGCAGTGTGTGTCTGTGTGCACTGTCAATTCGCTCGTTCGAGCCTAACCCAAAAAGCAAAGTCTAGAAGAAGTGAAGTCGTGGTCTCAAGTCACTTAGATTTCATGAATGAATACGCATACATTTTTCTCAAGTTTCTCTCTCCCTATCTGAATCTGATTCCAAATTGAGAAGAGGGCACAGGAAACTGGCCTCGTTTAAAGTCGCACACACACAAAACCGTGAGTTTCCCTAAGCCATCATCAATGATAAGTCACTACTACAAGCACGCACTTTGCTTTGTAAATCAAATTTTCTCACACACTCACGAGTCTTGTGACTCAGTGTCAAGATCGTGTGGGCCTAGGCACTTTGAGCTTGCAGCAGGCACAAACTTGCTTAGCCCTAGACAAACAGAGACTCAGTGTGTGCACACACACAGTGGGAAAGGAACGCGTGCACACCGGAACAGTGTCCCACAGTCACACTGGCCCCCATCCATCCATTCATTCATTCATTCCCGTGCCCAAGCAGCAGCAGCTGATCCCTTAAACACGGTAGCAGATTTAGCGACCCAAGGTCCGGCCGTGTGTGTGTGTTGAGGTATTTTCTCACGTGCTCACTTACTTTCTCAGTGTCTTACATTCTCATTCATGCATATTTACATATTTTAAGGCAAAAAACGTTTTAGCCAAAAATCAAGTTTCAATTGACATAAAAAAAAGTACGAGTGATAAGTGATTTTTGGAGTGGACACATTAGAGTGAATGTACGTAAGTTGAACATCTCATTAGAGATTAGACTACTAATCGAAGAAGAGCGCGGACAGCTGAATTTATATCGAGTCACATTCGAATCAGTATATGATCATTTCACGGGCTCATTAGCTCCAATCAAAGCTACCACCTTATCTCTCTCTCTCTCTCTCTCTCTCTCTCTCTCTCTCTCTCTCTCTCTCTCTCTCTCTCTCTCTCTCTCTCTCTCTCCCTCTCTCTCTTTTTTTCTCTCTCTCTCTCTCTCTCTCTCTCTCTCTCTCTCTCTCTCTCTCTCTCTTTCGGTTCAATTAATGAGTGCAACCAGCAGCAGCAGCACTCTCATCACCTGTCCCGTGTGTTGTGCTTCTGTGCACCGTTCAATTGATTCAGTGCGCACACCATTGACAAGTCTCCTTCTTTTCTCGGTGAACGTTCATTTAAATGTCCCAGTGCACACACGTCGGTCGGTGCGTGGTCATTCAGTCGCCTTGGGAAGAAGTGTGCAAACATCTGCTCTCTCTCTCCCTTGAACGCACTTGAGCCAAACTGGCCCACTGGTCACTTGTTGTCGGTGGTCACTCTTCCGATCGTCTTTCTTAGTTTGCACCTTGTGGTGGTCAATTAAGGTGCTGGGCACCTCAGGCCGGACTTGCTTTCTCTCTCTCTCTCTCTCTCTCTCTCTCTCGAACACAGACACACACACAACCAATCGATCTCATTCCTGTCCGAACATATGGCAATCGGTGGCTCAAAGGTCAACAAGTTGTTCTGTTCTGTCCGTTCCGTCAGTCCGTCTCAAGTGTGTTGACGTCTCTGTCTCGAGTCTCTCGGAAGCGAGTGTGCATCTGTGCAGGTCGTGTGTGTGTGCCACGTACCGATCATCGAAGATAAGGTGATAGGGAGAGGACAGGACAGGGCGATCGAAGGTGTACGCACACGCTATCGGACCATCGATGGACATATGAGTGCCCCTTTGTGTAACCGATCAAGTGCCATTTGTGGTGGTCTGTGTCTGTGTGTGATGGCACGCTCGACTTGGCTCGCAATCGGTCGCCACTAAAACTCACTACACTCGGTGGCCAGAGAGGACTTGACTTGTGTCTCTCGATGTCGGTGCGACGATGTGCACATGCCACGGCCAATTGGTTTGCCTCGGGGCCAGAATGTCCCTCAGCCGCTGCCGCCTTCGCCACAATGAAACCGTAAATCGTGTGTGTGCCTCTTGTCGTTATGTTATGAGCACACATCAGTCGGTGCATTCTCCCACAACTACAACAACTCATTCGGTGCCGACTCATTAACGATCGTTTGTGCATCGCGTTGTACACTACACGCACAGGTTTATTGTTTGTTCTTCACTTGTCTGTGTCTGGGCCATTTGAGTTGAGTTGCAATGGCCCGAGCCGCTGGGAAAAAACGAATACGGTGTGGGAGGTAATATGCTTACCATGCTTACCGCATTAATGCTTACAGCGGCCAAGACAAAGGCAAAAGTAAAAAGTAACGTAATAATTCTTGGAATTACGGATAATTCCAAAACGAACACAAACAAACAAATGCACAAATGAAAGTAATTAACGAAAACCAAACGTTCATTTGTCTGACAATAAGTGAATGAAGTGCACATTTTTCCCCCCTAAAAACGAGTCTAGACTAATTAATCAGACACACTTTAAACTGTCCTCAATCACACCAATCACACCACTAGATTTGTAGTATTATCGAGTGCAAGGTGACAAGCAAGCAAATATTGCCTCCATTTGGGCACATACCTGTGAGCTCAGCCCGAATGACTGACTGTCTATGTGTGCAATTGACTATTGACTTAGCAGCAACAGCAGCACTCGGTGCCAGTCTCTTGGTGAGTGAGTGCCAATATTGATGGCATTCGATCGAGTGCTACGATACTGGTCAGTGCTGTGCTGTATGTCAAGTCACTGCTCTGTACATTTGCACTATTTAAACTTGGGGTGTGTTCGTTAAATTTGGCTGAAGCTCGAATGAGTCATTGAGCAATTTGTGTGGCTGTGTGCGTCTTTGTGAAGCAGCTCGATGATGATAATCGAAGTAAGCCGGTGGTTGGTTTGGTGATCAGTGGTGGGTTAGTTAGGTGTTGGTGCAGAGAGAGAGAGAGAGGAGAGAGAGAGAGAGAGAGAGAGAGAGAGAGAGAGAGAGAGAGAGAGACGGGAGGTGGTCGACAGGTTCGAACACTTCGTTACCATCATCCACTTGACCGGTGACCCATCACTCACCGCCTGAATTGAAGGTGGCTACTCTGCATCCAGACATAGTGCTCAGCCACTTAATGTTTTGTTTAGTGCAAGCGAGCCGTCCCTTCCCTGAGACCATTTTTATTACAAACCGAAACCGAATTTCTCTTTTATCCTCTCCAAAGTTTTCACCAGAGACACACGCATCCACTGGCTGACTGATGGTCACAATGTTCTAAGGACAGATCTGTTCTGGCAAAATCATAATCACTACGATAAAGGGTAGTTGACGAACTTTGCTTCTTCGAGTGTAAAGTTACAATTTGAAACCACTTTTCGAGAACTTGGTTTTGTTATTCGTATTATCGTTTGTGTTATCTTGTACTTTGCCTCACTTTCTCTCTCTCTCTCTCTCTCTCTCTCTCTCTCTCTCTCTCTCTCTCTCTCTCTCTCTCTCTATCTATCTTCCTCTTTGCCTCACTTCTTGGTACAACATTCGCTTTAGTTTTATCATGTCGAACGCGTCCAACGCGATGTGTTGTTGCATGTGACTTGTTGTCTAACTCATAGTGTTTTACTCAGTGTAACAGCGTCTGTATCTATCTTGGTTTTATCGTTGAATACGTGCCTGGTCGATTGTTGCCGGCTATATGAAATACTAGAACACACTAGGCACATGATTATATTATACATACGCTGACAGTGCTGAAATAGATAACCGAACCGACACACTCCCTCTCCAAATGAACGCCGAAGATACAAACGCAAACATAACACAGCAACATCGTCAGTTTGAGTCTGTCATTTTTATGTCGAGATATGCAGGTCAAATCGCGTTCGAGTTCTGGTCAGTTTGTTGGTGGGACATTCCCAGTTTAGTGTTTGGTTTATGTTCTGTTCGATGTCAGGTCATTAAGTGCAAATTATCACTACGAGCCAAACACTTGACAACTCTGATGATGGCACAGTGTCATCGAATGTGTCATTGCATCGTTTTATTGCTCGCATTTTTAACGCGTTTTTTTGGTGTTCTGTTAAGTTTAGTTCTATTTGGTGTGAACTATCTCTCCTCAGTCAAGCAAACACACAGTCTATCAATCAAGCCAATGATTACTTTGCATTGCTCTTTTTTGTACGCTCTTTGGCCCTCTCAAAAGCAAAAGGCACTTGATTCGAACACACCGAACACAACAAGGAATGTCTTTCACTCTTGTGGCTGCACTCGTGTATGCACTCTCTGTCTGTGTCTGGCTGCAACAGTAGTCGTTACACTCACACACACAAGTGCAACACAACGCACACACTTTCATTAAGTGTGCCAACTCAATAGATGCACTTGCAGTTTATGTTCTGTATTGAGTTGAATCGAGCCACAGAATTTTGCTTCAATTAGTGAACAGGCCGTGTAAGGTAGTTGTTGCCTGTTGTTGACATTGTCCGATTAGCACCACAGATTGATCTGTGTTCGAGTAGAGTGCTACCGATGTCTTCTCACCTTTTCTCATCTCACTTTTTGTTGTTTCGTTCTCTGACCGAGTCACCTCTCACACACACTCGATGCAATGTGTTGATGCCTCACTTTTAATGTGCGATTTATTACTTTTCTCCTGCCACTTTTACGATACACTCAGCCATACCGATAAGCTCTCTCTCGCCCTCTCTCTCTCTCTCTCTCTCTCTCTCTCTCTCTCTCTCTCTCTCTCTCTCTCTCTCTCTCTCTCTCTCTCTCTCTCTCTCTCTCTCTCTCTCTCTCTCTCCCTCTCTCCCTCTCTCTCTCTCTCTCTCTCTCTCTCTCTCTCTCTCTCTCTCTCTCTCTCTCTCTCTCTCTCTCTCTCTCTTCCTTTCAGTGTCGGTGTACGAATGTTGCCGCTGCGATTGAGGATCGTCGTCTTCGTTGAAAGAGCTCGCTTTAATGTTCGCGTGTGTCTTGACACTGTGCGCATCCCGATTATGTGTGTTCGAAGATGTTCGATGATGTGTCTGATGGGATTGTTGTCTGCACTGTCGACTTTGGTAGTTCTCGACACACCGACAACTGGCCAAATGCGCCCACAATGCCATGCCACCGTCACACTACTTACGAGCACTATCATCCGCATCACTCGCTCGTACATTGCATGCAAATGAGCCTGTCCCAGACCCGTACCCCAGTGATAGGTGGCATAACCCTTTGTGTGTGTGTGTGGCGTAATCGATCACCTGCTCGCGTCACTCATCATCGGCATTCGGCATTCCAATCCGATCGTGTGTGTCTGTGTCCGAGTGCGCGCCAGTGTGAACAAACCCGATCAGTTGCGACAGCAGATGGAAATGAGCCTCAGCACACAGTGCACAAGTCCATCAAGTGATGAGCCTCCAGTTAAGGTTGCTCGTTGCGGTTCGCCAGTAGACTACTACACTTGGACGGCACATACACACACGCACGCACACACAAAAAGGCACTTTTTATATCTATCTGTAGACAAATGTCCGAGTTCTTAGCCAATAGATTATCAATTTAGCATCTCATTATGTTGTGAGCAGTACACTCAGTGTACTGGTGGTGAGCACCTTGTCCGTATGTGTGTGCAGGTCGAATGCGATCGGCATTGCACTCGACCTACACTGCACACTCGATGACGACGTTCAAGTGTTGTTCACTTCAAAACGCCGGTTGTGTTTTTCGTTCGTTCGTTGTCCTGTTGAGTTCATTTCGGCATCGAATTACCATCACCACCACCACCACTTGTGTGCACTCAATGGACGATGGACGGTTGAACGGTCAGCACTCGATTAGCACACTAATGCACACACACACACACACACACACGCCAATTATGTGCCTGTTAGACCGTTCAACGATTAACTGGCCGGTCGGCTAGCCACCATCA
This sequence comes from Rhizoglyphus robini, assembly GCA_023373905.1. Lineage (NCBI taxonomy): Eukaryota > Metazoa > Arthropoda > Arachnida > Sarcoptiformes > Acaridae > Rhizoglyphus > Rhizoglyphus robini. Next base: position 1,318,235 of record JAKIJQ010000008.1, on the reverse strand, counting down.
CCACCACGATCAGCATTCGTTCAAACGCGTGAAATCTATTCGTTTTGTCTAGTACAGATACGACACACACATGCACGCACATTGGGGAATCAAGGGCCCTAAGGGTTAATGAAGTAAAGGTGCTGAGTGCTGGACTTTGAGTCTTCTCATGTGAATTGATCCCTTATTTGTCTACAAACACACACACACACACACATTCATGTCTTATCTCCTTGAACACATTCTGTATAGATTCCAAGTATAACTGATAATCTTCGATAAGAGAATCACACTTTTGTTTGTACAAAGAGAGACTTTCTCATGGTAATCGAAGTGATCGGTGGAATTTATGGGGCTCGTTTGCAAAGCTAGCAATTATCACCCAATCACACCGCACACAAACACTCAGGCGAGGGTCGCCTCACACTAATTGCTCAGCACGCTGCACTCTCTCTCTCCCTCTCTCTCTCTCTCTCTCTCCCTCTCTCTCTCTCTCTCTCTCTCTCTCTCTATCTCGCACACCGCACCACACGTTATCGTCGTCGTCGATATCGATTCTGTCCTTGAGTTCTGTTCTGTTCGGTCCTACCTGCTTTGTCTTATCACCTCTCTCGACTAATGTACATTCTCAATGGACTTGGGCCAATCGATCGGCGGTCACCACACACACACAGACAGACAGATACACACACCTGACCACCATGGTTCGGTGTCTAGTCACCATCACCACCATGTAATGCCTATCCCATTGCACTCTCGGTCGGTGACGTCTTGATCATCATTCTTTGAGTGAGCGACCAGCACAAGTCAGTCAGTCAGTCATCAAATCGAATTAGCTCAAATCAGAGTCGACCATCGACACTGAACACCACCGGCACACAGAAAGAGAGAGAGAGAGAGAGAGGGAGAGGGAGAAAGAGAGAGAGAGAGAGAGAGAGAGAGAGAGAGAGAGAGAGAGAGAGGGAGAGGGAGAAAGAGAGAGAGAGAGAGAGAGAGAGAGAAATGTGCCGCCAGTTCGGTGTGCGACTGGTCAAAGACAACACAGAGAGTGTGCGGCGTGTCAGTTGCATCATCTCGATTTCGCATCCAACGCCCAAACGAATAAATAGTTAGCTAGTTAGTTATGATCAGCTAGCGCACTCGGTGGACTGTCTCGGCAGGCTGTCTCACTGCTGCTGCAGTAATGCTGCAGTGTATTTAGCCATTCTCGTCATTCTTTCGAGTGTCGAGTCCCACTGACAGGTTAGAAGTACAACAACAACAAAATGAAATAAAAACAACAACAAGCCAAAAACAGTAACGGGGCTCGAGTGATGCATAAAGTCGAACACTCTCGGCTGCCAGCCATTTGAACACAGCACACAGCAAAGTACACAGCACTCCTAGGGAATATATCATCGAGCGTAATGACATTACCATCACCGAAATGGCACACACCATCAGTACCGATTCCCCTCAGAACTGACCTAGTGTCCTCGATTGCCCTTTACACGATCCGAGGCACAGCAACACACACAGACAGTCACATCAATTGACATTTGAACGACGCATCCAAAAGTGCACTCAAATACTCAGATTGAGTGGATTACTTGTCTTGTCAGGAAATGCAAGTGTCAATTTATGAGTTATCGAATTATAATCGGCCTGGGAATTGCGACTCGACCAATTGAACTTTCTGCTCTGATTGAAATTGTGTACTGTAGAGAGTTTTGATTTGATTTCATTCCAAAGTTGAACGAAAGAACTCAATTGATATTGAGTCGGGAGAACAAATGGACCAGTGCACTCACTTAGTGAAGTGAATTGAGTCAATTTAGTGTGCCTCTATTTCTGGTTTGAAACCATTTGACAAATTGCCAATCACGTGGTTCTTTTTGCTGTGTGTGTGCGTGGGTACGTCGATGCGGCACTCGTGTGTCGGGCAAGGCCATCCTCGTTTAGCCACCATCACAAAATGTGTGATCGTGTGACACATAAATGAAAATTTATGGAAAGCCCAGCAAACTGTGTGTGTGTTTTAATTGCCTTGGCATTGACTCAATTGAGAGCATATTAACTTTGCCCATCTCTTAGTCTTGTGCGTCTAATCTCGTGTCTGGCCAACCTGGACGAGATCATTTGTCATCTAATAGTCGTCGCCGGTTGTCATCATTTTCGTCGTCGTAATATGAGACAATCGACATTTTATGCCTGTCTGCACAAATATATATATATATATATGTCAATTTCAATTTCGGCATAGATTTAGTAGCCTGGGCTAGACAACTAGTGCAGCTACTACTTGCACAATTAGCCTTAATCCTCGAGTGTCGTTTAGATTGAATTAATTAATCGAGTATCGTTCGATTCGGTTCCGGTACAAGGATTGAGTTACTCAACACTTGTGGGCTATGACGAAATCGAAACGAAATGACTTTTAGCTTAGTTTTGGGGCTTCTCTCTCTCTCTCTCTCTCTCTCTCTCTCTCTCTCTCTCTCTCCCTCTCTCTCTCTCTCGGAAGCGACCTATTACCGGAGAATCGATCTATTTAGCAGCTTCTGGCCAGGCTTACTATTGAACAGATCTTGTTTCACACGAAAGTAGAGAGTGGCATCCACCATCCATCCACCAGCAGCATCACTTCACAGATACAGATCGAATGTCTCGGCACCGTTTTGGTTCAAGTGACACTTGTGTCTGTGTGTCCTGTGTGTCATCAATTAGTTGACACAATCACGATTGGCCTCAATTGATATTTATTGCTGGTCAACTCGAGAGTTCAGTAGTTGAGGGTGCACCATCGATTAGTCATGCACGGTGGCCTAGTGCACTCGCTTCACTGTCCCACTGGGCAATTCCACACTCTTCTCCAAAACTACCAAATGCAACTGTAAATCACATTCAATCTAATCCCGGTGCTGCTGGTGCTGACATGAGAGAGATAGAAAGAGAGAGAGAGAGAGAGAGAGAGAGAGTGTGTGTGTGTGTGCACACTCAGTGTGTTGTATTCCTTTCAAACCAGAGAGGCGCGATAATGGGGAGAGAGAAATGATTTGCGGAAATAAGGACAAATTTGGTGTTGGTGCTGATTGGGAGTTTGATAAATGACCGAATTCTTGGCGGACGACGACGACGACAACTAAACGAGCTTAACGAGCTTAACAAGCGAGAAAAGGTCTTAAAGATCTCTCTCTCAATTCAACAAAGTCTCAACAGGAGGGCAGAGGCCCGCGTGCTTTCCGAGTGCCCAGAGGCACAGATGGTCACACATTTTGGTGGCCGCAAGTGGACGAGGGCACAAGTGAACACTGTGCCACGAGTTGCCACCACCATCAAATATTTCATTTAGGCCAATGAATTGAATGAAGTGCCAATTGTGTGTCACTTGTGTGTGTGTGTGTGTGTGTCTCCGCGCACACAGTAGCAGCAACCATTGAGGGCACACTGAGGCTACTGGACTTGACCAAAGCGTCACCAAACCAAAGGGACACACAAAACACAATAGAGTCCGCGAATAGTAGAAAACACGACGGGACACAGCGAAATTATATCACAAAAGTATCAATTGAAATTCAACTTTTGACTTGTTCACTCGAGTGAAATGCTATTCGATTGTGCTATTTGTGGGCCGCACAATTTGGTGCGGTGGTACATTGAGACAAGGGGACAAGGGACATTGAACTACCTTGCAAACAGTGTTTCAAATAGTAAATGGTCAACAATTCAGAGTAAAACTTATTAAATTGAAGAGGTAATGGCTCAGTGCAATAATATTAATCACAATATCAATGCCAAACCTGCCAAATGAGTGGCATATCGATTACTCAACAGCACAATACAACACACACACACACACACACACACACACACACACACACACACACACACACACACACACACACACACACACACACACACACACACACACACACACACACACACACACACACACACACACACACACACACACACACACACACACACACACACACACACACACACACACACACACACACACACACACACACACACACACACACACACACACACACACACACACACACACACACACACACACACACACACACACACACACACACACACACACACCCTCGCACTATTGTGCCACCATTCCATCTAAAAAGTGACAATGAACCTGTTAGTCAGTGTGCAGTACACTCACAATTGCACTTGTTGGTCATCATCACTAAAGTGCACCACATTGGCTTTAAAGTGGCCCGGCTAACAATTCACTGCCTCGTTTGTCTAATATTATTAGTAGTGCATCAATTTGTTTGTGCATTTTTAAATTACGCAATAATTTAACCATTTTTCTTATTTTCTCTATTTCTAGAACCTGGAAGACGATTTGGACATTGCGTGCAATTCGACGTGCAAAATCGAACAAGTAAGTCTATTTGGAAGAGCAATTTGGCAGTGCAATTACATATTAGCTATTATTACTTTGCATGCCCATTCGGCTAATCCAACAACCGTTCACATGATTTGATTTGCCTGCTTGGTTGTGTGATCAGATCAATAAGAACACCAATTTGCCTGAATTATGTAATGTAACATTCGGAGATTGCCTACTGACAATTCGAACTTACATACACCAACACACGGGCAAAAGAGGAGCCGTCGAACAATATAATCGGAATGATCGTACACACACACATTGCCAGTGACCAAGCCTTAAATATTTGTTGTCCGATTGTGTGTGTGTGTGTGAGCGCGAATGGCAAAAGTCAAAAGGCAAAGGCGGTTGGCTGTGTGCACTCACAAACTACAAGTGATTGCGCTTTCACTTTGTCCAACCGCCGACAGATCATTTTGATCATAGGAACAGTCAGTCAGTCAGCCAGTCCATAGTGCTCCGGTCATAGTAATGCAATGCGTAATGGTAATGTGCACTGATTCAGTGGGAAAATGAAACACATTCGTATTACGATCATCGTCTGTCTAGTGATGATGATGAAGATGATGACGTGCCCGCGCAATAAACAGACAAAGGCACTGAGGGGTGAAAGGTCACGCCAATATGACCGCGTACTCATAGTATGCATTGCATTAATGCGTAGTAGTAGTTGACAATTGGCAGGGATTGCCACCAATGATGATGATGATGATGATGACACTACTATGATTAGACCGCTATTGATCGATCAATAATGGGACACAGATCGAGTAGATAAATGGACACACCTCTAGTGCGTTAATGTCTTCATCATCTATTAGACATGTGTTGTGTGACCATTAACGCATTCACTCAAACGTGCAATATATAATATCAATTCAATTTATCAATTCAATATTGCATATTACACACATTCGATATATTGATTATATCTGTATTGTGCGCTTCCGTAGATGTAAATGTGAATGTCTTAATGTATTTGGCATATCAAACTGCTCGACTGTTTTTTTTTCGATGTGTGACATTGCACTTGTGTATGTATTGCATTACTAAATGCAACCATTAGTGGTGGTATGTCACACTGATTAGACCAATTAGAGCGCAATCAGTGAGTGCCCAGTCTTAGTTAGTTAATCAATGCACTCACTGTCTGTGTGTGTTAGCCTGTGAATTGCCTCATTTCCTGCCTCACTCGGTTGCACCCCTCCACTCCACTCAATGGACACAAATGCACACACGCACAGAGTACCATTCAATTGTGTGAATCGTAAATCAAAGCATGCCCAGTGGTGAAGCAGTCTCGTGGTGTCAACTGGTCGCCATCATCATCACCAACCACCATTGAGGAGATGCACTCACTCACAGTGGTCAATGGCTGTCTCGGCCGTGACTGTGTCACATCTCCACACACACAACACAAGTGGCACTTCCATGTGGCACATTCATTCATTCGTTCATTCATTCATTGAATGTGATGCTAATGGACACAAATGAACGGAAATTAAGTCTAGTTAAGTAGTAGTGGATTTTGCGTAGTCTCGAGACCGTTCGAATTGGTGCGAATGGACTGTCTAATTGACATATACAGACCAAGTAATGCAATGAATGCAATCAAAGTGCACACGTGAGCAACTTTTGGCATTCATTTAGCAAAGGCCAATCAAGGTGAGAGGTGCGGGTGAATGAATGAATGTCTGTATGTGTGCATCAATGTGCACCATCACCATCGATTGATGCGGCTCGACATCAAAGACAAAACGGAAACACACAGATACAAGTGAGTGGAAGGGCACACTAACGAAGCGACTAACGAGAGCGGCCAACTCTACTGTCGTTGTCGGTATGTTGGCATCTTCTTCTTCTCCGAACGCCGGTTCGGTTGGTCCTTTATGGGCGCAGTGCTGTTGTTTACTCGATCCTGTCGATCACTCCGAACAGGCACAACATCTTTCCTCTCTCATGCGTCGGCTCATCATCGCACTCATCAGTCTCAACTCATCATTCACAACATCGTTCGCATATTTCTCATTGCGCGCCAGCCAAGTCAGTCACCGTCAGTCCACTCCGCTCTCATCTCAACTCGATCATTAGAGTATTAGAGTACGGAGTGCGAAACAGTGAACGCATAACTCGAACTCCTAACTGTTCGAGGGCAAAGTATTAGATTGTGCCCTTACCCCCGACGAAACGCTTGATCAGATGGATAATCTATTCAACCCGGGCGCGAACGCATCAACATACACAACCTGTCGATTGTGTTTTGTTCATGTAACGTGGGATCCACTGAGAAATTTAGACTAAAATCATTCATACATACACTAAAAAAGTTGCGCACAGGAACAAGCTATTTCTGCTCATGCAATGTTTGAATGTTCACTCAATTCCATACTTGTGAGTGCATGGAAGTGCACTCATTTATAATAATGTTTTATGATACAAAGTGAAAGGCAAATGCAAACATACAGACACACACACACACAAACACACCTTAGAATAGTCAGTCAGTTCGGTGCAATGTTGTGAATGAATGTGTAAATAAGCAAACATTAAATGAATGAATCTCATGAATGAACGAATCGGTCGGGCCGGGAGAATTCGTGACGAATTGCTCATACATAGTGAGAGATAGATAGATAGATGAGAGATAGGCTCGGCCTCTGTTTACCAATGAGGTAAAACTTCGCATCACTGAATCTGTGTTGTATCTTAAATCAATAAACACCTGACAGGTAGCGTGAATCAGTGCACTGCTAAAGATGAACCCCTATACCCTCATATAAAATGAACAGATTTGTGTACCACTTTGTACTTTTGTGCCATCATTCCAATTTAGTTTTAATATCCATTCCGTGGTTAATTAAGCTAATTAATTAATTACTTAAATGTGCGCGGCAAATCGACTATACACAAACGAGAGAGAGAGAGAGAGAGAGAGAGAGAGAGAGAGAGAGAGAGAGAGAGAGAGAGAGAGGTGTCCCTCGTTAATTGAACCGATGCACAGACCGGCACGGACAAACCGACGGACCGACGAGACACTCGTGCTCATTCAATTTGGCTTAATTGGCCACGCACGTGAGCACCGCAGTTTGTTCAACAAGTTAGTGGTCTAACTAATTAGATCGAGCGCACATCGTTATCCAATTGTCACTTTATTACTGTTTGCGCAATCAGGGTCAATTCAATTGTGCACACACACACACACACACACACACAGATGGCCACTTGATGATCACTACTAACTTCCTCGATTCTTTCGACTATTTGGCAAAACTATTTGAACTACTAATAGTTCAATTTAGCGTGTGAATGTGTGCCTCTGATTCGGAAAGGGAGTGTTTCCGTGTATTTGTGTTTCTGTCTGCGTGACACATTTCATTGATGATGGTAAAGCACATGAAATATTTGTTTGAATGAACTCGGTTTAGATGAATGAATGAATGTATCTTTACGATGTTGTTACTATGTTTGGATGAACTTTCACTGCCTGGCCAGTACTCGGCACTCTCAGGCATCGGTGAAATAAATTAATCGTTTCGCCCTTTTTTTTACTGCAAACTAATTTCGGTTCGGTTTGGCCTGCACTGCTTTTTGTGTGATGGACTGTTTTTGTTTCTTCTTATATGGCTCCTCACTCTCTAGCATCACTCGCAACTAGCCTCACTCGTAATAGCCATCACTCTCACTGTGGCCTAGTGTGTGTCAGTGTAGGTGGTTGTGGTGGACAGTTCGGTGGAATTGACGTTACCCTCACTGTGATGTTGGTGGTTGTGTGGTGTTGAGTGAGAATTAATCAAACAGCTCACTATGATGATGATCATCATCACTGTAAATGGCCTACCTGTGGAGGAGGCCACAGGAAACACTGTGCACACACTCAAACTGGCCCATTAGTGGTTGACGCATTGTCTATGATCGTATACGAACATACGAACAGATCAGTACCGGAAGGAAGGGCGTTCTCTCGGTTTGATCTATCTACTACTAACAATCAAATCAAACTACTACTTCTAGTGACTAGATCGCTATATGACTAGACACCAACGGTGCTGTGCTGTGCTTGTTCTGATACAATCCATTGACGGTTACGGGTGCGACAGTAATGGGGTCCTAATGTGGTCTGTCTGTCTGTCCGTCTGTTGATGGCCATATCTGATGGGGGCAAGGGGCACTTGGGCGCACCAATGCACAGCAATGCTCCATACTTGATCGATTCCATGTGATCTGTTTGGTGTATTAATTTGTTTGTGCATGTGTGAGTGGACAAGTGCGATTGTCTTGAGAACTCTCCCGTGGCTCTCTCTCTCTCTCTCTCTCTCTCTCTCTCTCTCTCTCTCTCTCTCTCTCTCTCTCTCTCTCTGTCCAGTCTTGTGCTATGTGATCGCACTGTCCGAGTGTGTCTGTCTGTGTGCACAGATCCGGGTTAAGTGAAATTAGATCTGTCTGTTGTTGTCTGTTGTGTTGTGTTGTGCTCTGTTGTCTTACGACTCATTACCTGCCCGGTGGTGTAGTGTGCTCGGGCCGATCTCATTAAGACACACTGCATTGCCAGCCAAACGCGGGCACAGTCACATTGTGCACACACACACTGCACAGGCCAATTATCGAGTGTGCACACAGGCAAACACTGACACAGTCCTGACCGGTGAGTGAGTGAGCTTCACTTCACTCTCGGTTGGCTCACATTATCGCTCAATTAATGAGTGCTTCTTCTCACCTGGCCTACCTTGCCCGAGATTTACAGGCTTGGCTCTCGCTCACTCTCTGTGTGTGTGTGTGCTTGTGTGAGTGTTTGGTCCATTCTCGAAATAGTTTGTTGAGTGTCTATCTGTCTGTGTGTGTGTGTGTGTGTGTGTGTGTGTGTGTGTGTGTGTGTGTGTGTGTGTGTGTGTGTGTGTGTGTGTGTGTGTGTGTGTGTGTGTGTGTGTGTGTGTGTGTGTGTGTGTGTGTGTGTGTGTGTGTGCACTTTCACCTCACCTCTCTACCTTACCGTTCACTCACTCACTCACCCAACAATATAATCGAGTCACCTTCGATGATGATCGCCTTTGCCCTAACGTATGCACACAACAACACCTAAGTCTCGGTTTTGGCCATTGGGTGAGAAGGCCAACGACGATCGACAATCAGTTCTGTGTGTGTGTGCCTCACTCTGACTCAAAACTGACTTGGCCCTAATTAATTGACTTGTTGCCTGTGTGCTTGCCTGTCTGTCTTGTTCACTCATTAACGAGATGGGCACTGATCGCTTCGCACTGATCGAGTTCACACACATTTAGTTTAGTTTGGCACACACACAAGTAAAAGTAGTCAGTGCACAATGCATCTAGTCCAATTCAATCAATCCAAAGACTATGTCTGTCTATGAGAGTTATCAACTACTAGATCCGGGCTATCACATTTGTCTGAAACTTAACCAAACTGTTGAGCAGAGAAATTTGTCCGAATAATACACGACTACGCGTTTGAAATGACGGATTGTGAGTAGAGTGGACGGCAGAGGCAGAGGTGAAATGATGATGATGATGTCTACTTAAGGCAATGACACTCAACTTGAATGATCAAAATGATCGATGGCATTTAGTTTGTGCATGTTTACATATTGGACATTACCGTTTTGGTTGTTGTATATATTAGCAACTTGATAGACACACTTAATCGACAAATAATTAGCTCAACAAGACAAACAAATCGCTAATCACGTGACTGACTCTGAGGATTATGACTATGTTTAGTCTAATTGAAATCATTAGTCATTGATTTAATAGTGCAATAATGAACTGAATTGACCAATCAACTGTGCGCTAATCTAATAACTAACTAATCAAAATCTGTCTATCTTTGTTTCAGTGCGAAATTGGCTGTCAATTCTGGCGCAACCAGCCACTGTCCTGCTTCGATGTGTGTCAGAACTCGTCCATCATCGACCACTGGGTTTGTACACTTTTGATTGCACTCATTGATTGCGTATGTTCGTGCATGTCTGACCATCAAATCGCATCATTTAGGTCATCTACTGTGCCATTGGTTGCAATCACGCCCACACAGTCTACGTGGAGCAGGTCAAGTCAATTGTGAACACACCCGATGCGCCCAAACTGGTGGCCCACACCCTCAGCAACGACTCACTCTCGGTGGAGTGGTCCACCAACTCTGTGCTGCCCAACCTGACCTATCGAGTCCAGTGGAAGTACAGCAACATCTCGTCCACCTGGACCTATGCCACCGATGTGGCAGTGGCCGAGGGCCGACTCCAGCTTCGGAATCTCTTTGCCTACACGAGCTATGTGTTTCGCATTGAGTGGGTCATTGTGCCCTGGCTGCGGATCTCAATCTTTTCGCGGGTGAGTCAGCCGATCACTACACTGCCCTATGGTGTGCCCTCCACGCCGTGCATCATCACCAGTTGCCTTGCGATCAGTGCAAATCAGATCTCAGTTGGCTGGCAGCAGCCTCACTTCCCAAACGGGCCAATCATTGCGTACACACTCTACCTGACCGACAACAGCTCGGACTCGTCCAATCGAATTGTCAAAGATCTGCAGATGTCTGAACAGTTTCCATCACTGTTGAACAGTAACGAACAGATGAACTATGTGTTCAATGGCCTGAAGGCGGAGACGCAGTTCACCGTTTCGATTGTCACCTTCAACAACTTTGGCGAGGGCCCAGTGTGTGAGCGCCGAATTGAGACTCTCGAGTCGGTCAAGTCGTCGAACGATTCGAGTTCGAGTGAGGAGGCGCTCAAAGAAGAGGTGGACAGTGCATCATCGAAAGACGAAGCGGCCCAGGCAGATGTGTACAAACTGTTCATTGCGTCCACGAATGAGGTTTCACGCCGCGATCCGGAGAAACTGTTCGACGAGGAGATCATCTACCATTTGACTGACTACACGGAGAATCACGAGATAACCGGAATGGCCATTCATGTCAAGAAGAAGTACCTCTTTGTGTCAGACTCGAGTGGCACCGTTCGACGGGTGCTGCTCAAGGAGAACAACCAAGAGATCAATCAGGTATGATGATGATGATAGTGATTCGTTCAATAGATCAATGTTTGTTTTGTTTAGGTGACTCGAATCATCAACGGAAGTAACAATCCTTCTCACCTGTCAATGGACTGGCTAAACGACAAACTCTACTTGGTGGAGGACACTCGAATCAGTAGATGCAATCTCGATGGTGAGGCGATCGAGTCGGTGGTCACCGGCTTCCGGGCCCGTCCACTCGACATGAAGATTGACCCGTACAATGGCTTTCTGTTTTGGCTGCTCACCGACCCAATCAGTACTACGACTGCACTGTATCGGGTGGACCTGGCCGACATTGCGTCGGGTGCGGCCAAGATGAACTATGCCAGTGCTCAGATGATCTTCCAGAAGAAGGGCATTACCACTTTCGCGGTGAGCTACTTTGACTACCGAATCTACTTCCCGGTGACCACTGCCAAGAACATCTACTCGATCACGATTGATGGCAAAGACGCTGAGACCATACGGGACAACTCAAACTCGCCCGACGCCTATGTGGACATTGAGAATATGATCATCTTTGATCGGAAGTTGTACTTTACCAATGAGGGACGCATTGGATGGGAAGAGTACCACGAAGAGGAGGAGACTCACTATCCGGGCTGGTTCAACACTGAGGCAACCAAGTTGGTGTCCCTGTTGGTGATGGACAATCAGAGTCAGCCCTATCCAGTGCCACTGAACCCGGTCGAGAAGGTGCAAGCTGTCTTCCTGGACACGAGTGCCAAGATATCCTGGGAGAAGCCAGCACTGTTCGGTGGCTCGGGACGAGGCGCCTGGCAAGACTGGCGCTACGAGGTGAGCATCGAAGAGGAGGAAACAGAAGTGCTCACTGTGAAGGTGAACAACATCACCAACTGTGTGGCGGATGAACTCAAGCCCGACACCGAGTACCTGATCAAGGTGCGTGCCTGGAGTGTGTCGGGCAAGGGCGCCTGGTCAGACATGTTCAATGGTCGCACACTGCCATCGCTGGCCACACGAGGCCTTGCTCCGTACGCAATTGTGAGCACAGCAGACGGACTGCTCAAGACGGACATTGGCGGCAAGTTCCTGTATCAGTTGGTGGGCAAGTCTGAAATGAGCTCGATCATTAACGGAGTGGTCTGGTACAAGGACCAAATTGTGGTCAACACTGAGAACTCTGTGATGGTGTACAACGAGAGTGCCGGTCTCACCAAGGTGGGCAACATCACCAATGCCGCGTCGCTCAAGGTGGAATGGTTTGCGGGCAAGCTCTACTGGTCGAATCCATTTGAACGGATGATCTGTCGGGCGAATCTCGACGGCAGTCAAATGGAAGTTCTGCCCATCATGACGTACGCCAAGGAGATAGCGATCGACTCCAAGAATGGCTTCCTCTACTGGTCCACCATGTACAGTATCAAGTACTCACTGCTGAATGGAATGAAGCGCTCTCAGGGCGAACTGTTCCGTGCCAACGAAATCAAGAGCATCGCTGTCAATTCGGCCCAAGGTGTGCTGTACTGGGTGGCACTGGTGAACGAGGTGGCTCACCTCTACCGGACAGATCTGCTCACAATGGAAAGTGTTGCGAGCAAGGCGGCACACAAGATCGAAACACTCACAGCACTGCCAGACATTAACCTGATCGGACCGATCTCGATCTTTGCTGATCGACTCTTTTGGTTGCACACTGAGCAGAACCAGGTGAAGATCAGTGACGCTCATGCGAAGACATTCGCCACTCTTAAAGAGCTGAAGGACGTGCACGCCTTTGACATTGTCGACTATCATCAGCACTCGCTCAACTCGACTCGGTCGGTCATTCCTGAGGCAATCAATCCTGAGCTGGTGGAAATCGAAGGAACCTGGGAGAATTTCACTCTCACCTGGCAGGCGGTGACCAACGTCAACTACGGCCAAGTGTTCTATGACTTGATGCTCGAGGACAAGGACCGAAATCGGACAAATTTGGTGTTGAGCGAAACGAGCTTCAACTATCCGAACGCGCTCAAGCCACTGAAGCCTTACTCGTCCATCAAGGTGGCCATTCGACCCTTCACCTATTGGGCATCGGCCAAGCAGGTGGTGCTCACTCTGCACACACCATCCTCCATCCCATCCAAGCCTCGTGACATTCGTGTGTTTATCTATGTCAACCAAAGTCTACTCACAGCCACCAATCAAATGCCCAAGTCTGCCTCGTCTGGAGGCTATTCGATCTCAGCCGAAGCTCGTTGGCGTCCACCAGCAGATCCAAATGGCGTCATTCTGAGCTACACAGTCTCACTGTGGTCTGTGCGTTATGACAATCAGGCCAAAATTGAGAGCAAAGTTATCGAGAACCAGTTGAGTTACAAGTTTGAGAATCTACAGCCGAATGCCACCTATTACTTTGAGGTTCGAGCCACAACCGATGCGGGCGAAGGCGCACCAAGTGAAGTGTACCAGTTCAAGACATTCACTGACGCATCACCGTCGAGGTTGCTGTTGGCCGACTCGAACTCGATCCTTCTGTCGGACATGGACTTGCGCCAGAACGAACTGATCACCAAGTCCATCAATCCAATTCTGGTGGACTACATCTACAGTGAGGACATTGTCTTCTGGATTGAGGAGGGCAACTTTCTGAAGCGGGCCTCAATTAGCAATGGAACCAACTTTACATTGATCGCCCAACTGCACGAGCCCACCACAGGTCTAGCCGTCGACTGGATCGGTCGTCGTCTGTATCTGTCCACCGTCGATCGTTACCACAACAAGAGCACCATTTGGTTCTATGACTACTCAAACGATCAGGCCCATCTCCATCAGGTGACTCACTTTTTTGGTCGTGAAGTACTCGGCCTGCGTGTGAATCCATACAGTTCGGAGTTGATCTGGTCGGAGGTGCCCACTCAGCATCACACAAGTCCACTCGCTACACTCAAAGTGTGCAAACTGGCACAGTATGGCACAGTCTGTGCCTCGACTCGTGCACTGTTCAGTGAAGATCGGCCCCGTGTTGGGCTGAAAACGAACTGCAACTGTACCTTCAACACGCCCGTTGGTCGAACCTTTTCAATGGACTTCTCTGGACCGGCTGTGGCGGGCCAACATCAGGGCCGAGTTGTGTACTTTGATCTCGAGAGTCGTCACTTTGCCTCGTCAGACATGGCTGGTTGTGTTTGTCGTCGGCTGAGCGCTCGAATCACCGGTAACGCGCCAATCTCACTCACCTACGACTCGAGTCTCTACTGGAAGAATGACACTTCGGGAAGTATCTACCGAACGGCCATTCTAGGCAGCAGTTATCAGCATCCGAACCTGTCCGCAACCGAACACATCGAGTACGGCAACACACAGATCAACTCAATCACCAGTTACAATTTGCACAATCAGCCCTATCCCGACTTTGCATGTCTGATGCCACACAATTTGGGCACACAGGTGCGGCTGGTGGACAGTAGTGCGTACAGTTTGACACTTCGTGTCGAGTCGAGTCAAGAGCTGGCATCAATGGACAGTGACTGTGGCGATGTGTCGCAGGCCTCACTGCGGTACCGAATCCGTTACCGCAAACACTACGACAATGTGCAGATTGACTGTCGACGAGCGGACGTACAGCAGTGTCACTCGTTTGATAGTTACAACAACACCGTTCACGTTACCGATCTGGAACCCTTCACCAACTATACCTTCTCGGTTGAACTGGACAACTACTACTTGGCAATGTCGCGCACGCCAATGGACTCGCTCATGTCCGCCTTTGTGCCCACTGACGAGTATCGCTTTCTGTTCAATGACAATTTTGTCTTCTCCACCGCCGAGTCTCGACCCGGACCACCACGAAATGTGCGAGCAGTAGTGGAGACACCGGACAAGATACTGATTCTGTGGGATCAGCCTGAGAAGTTGAACTCGAACGCAATCACGTACGAGGTCTGGTGGTACAGTGTTGAACTAAATAGGAAATCAGTGTTCCACTCAAACGATCGCACCCGTCACGGCTCGTACTTTATGTATCTGGAGAATGTGAAGCCAGGCAAGGAGTACAACGTGTCCGTGCGAGCCTATGCCGACAATCACCAGTACATGGAGAGTGCGCCCATTCTGGTACGAGCCTACGAAGAGCCGAGTCCTCTCATAGTGGCCAACCTCTCAGCCCGAAGTATCACCCTCAAATGGGACTCACCCTCCCAGGGCTCAGTCATTGAGAACCACCAGCTGTTACTACAAGAAGACGAACCAAACGGTTCAAATTGGACAACATTCGTCAAGAATGCCACTCTGCCCAACTCAACGTACGAGTTCCGAGTGACCAATCTACTGCCAAGCACCAAGTACAAGTTCCATCTGTCACTCACTTACTCAGCGACCAAATCAGTCTATCACTGCCCACGAAAGCTGCTGATTGTCACCACCACAAGTGATGTGCCCGACACGCCGGCACTGCACGAAATTATGCCAATCAAGAACGGCAACGGTGATCGGGCACAGATATTCAAAGTGAGCTGGGACCCGGTCAAGTCGAACTCACCCGACGAGTCGGTCTACTATGCACTGTACGAGTCGGTGCTCGATTCGGATGCGACCAACTCAGACTCGACTTATGAGGATTTCTCTGAGAATTCAGTTCAAAGTCTCGCCCTTCGCAGTGAGTCAAAGTGGCATTTGGTCTACAATGGCACAGACAACTACTGGGTTGTGACCGGGCTAGAGTCCGGACGGAAGCATCTGTTCCGACTGGCTGCTACCAACACAGTGGGCAGAAGTAACTACAGTTCCACCACTTCACCGTTCTATTTGCCGTTTCAAGATCAGTTTGACCTGACCGAGAGTAACGAGAAGATGCTCGCCTTTGTGGTGTCCATTTGTGTCATCTTTGTCGGGCTGCTCATTGTGATTGCTTTCTTTTCTCGTAAGTTTGTTCAATTCTTGTGTTACAAAACTCAAACTAATCCTCTCTCTCTCTCTCTCTCTCTCTCTCTCTCTCTCTCTCTCTCTCTCTCCCTCCCTCCCTCCCTTGAACAGTTCGACGGTATCACATCAAGGAGAAGTCTTTGGTTGACAACAGTTCGACACCAAGTTTCGACCTTCAACTTGTACCATGGAGCCAGTTGCCTTCACATCCTCATATGCCAAACAGCCTGTACATTAATAGGTAACAACAATGATCCAATTTGTAACTCATTTATTAATCCCTATCTTAATGTAACAGCAATGTGGAGAATGTTGATCTCGGCGACACGAAAGTGATCGACTACAAGTACATCACCAAGGGCAAGATTTTGGGCAAGGGCGCTTTCGGTGAAGTGTTCGAGGGAATCCTCCACAAGAATGATGCTAAAGTTGCCATCAAGGTACGTGTCTTATATCGTGTTTGTGTGTTTAGAAGTGTTCCTAACTGACATGACACATTTAGGTGCTCAACAAAGGCTCATCCGACAATGAGCAGATCAACTTCCTGAAGGAGGCCAAATTCATGTCCGAGTTTCAGCATCCTCACATTCTGCAACTGTTGGGCGTTTGCCTCAACGCCGAGCAGCCCATCATTGTGATGGAATTCATGGAAGGCGGTGATCTGCTCAACTATTTACGCAAGAATCGGCCATCCGTCTCGGCGCCCAGTCCACTCACCATGGACGACATGTTGAGCATTTGCATTGACGTGGCAAAAGGCTGTCAGTATCTGGAGAACATTCACTTTGTGCATCGGGACTTGGCTGCACGCAACTGTTTGGTGTCAAGTTTGGATCGCACCCAGCGAGTGGTGAAGATTGCGGACTTTGGCCTGACTCGAGGCCTGTACAAGCAGAACTACTACCGGAAGGAGGGTGGACTGCTGCCTGTGAGATGGATGTCACCAGAGTCACTAGTCGACGGAGTCTTTACCTCTCAAAGTGATGTATGTTAAAGAACAACAAAGAAAATGTCCAAATACTTAAATACTCAACTCTTCTAGGTCTGGTCATTCGGCATCATCATGTACGAAGTGATGATTTTTGGCGAGCAGCCTTACCAAGGACTTTCCAATGAAGAAGTGCTCAATCAAGTGAAAGGTGGCAAAATATTGGGCCAACCAACGGGATGTCCTTTTGAGATGTAAGTAGATTATGTTTGGTAATGATATCGAGACTAACCATTTACATTTACGTTTCTAGTTACTCGTTGATGATGCGCTGCTGGAGCTTCCAAAAGGAACTGCGTCCCAACTTTGCCCAAATCCTGGCAGAACTCGAGGCAATCCGACAGACATACCAAACCCTGAAGCGACAACACTTTGAGCAGAACCTCCGCCACAATCCATTGACCTCCGTTCACAATCAGAACTACATCTCAATGTTGGCCGCCAATGGTCAGGTGTCGCCGCATCGTTTCTCAATGTTCAATCCCAACTTTACCACCGCCCTCAACCATCAGTCGATGCATCTGCAGCGACAGTCAATGCCACACTACCACGGCCATCATCACTCACTGCACGAGGAGTTGCTCTTCCCGTCCCGGCTCACCTCGGCCACCCTGGTCCTGGAGCCTAGTCTCAGTCGGGCGAGCAGTCACCTGACCAATCACAGTCAGACGAGCACTCCCAATCTCAGTGGGCCCTATCTCAATGCGAACGGCCGGCCGGCGACCATCTACGAGCAGGCAGGCCACAATAGGCCTTCGATCGTGGACCTGGATGGCTACCAGATCCCGATCCGAACTTAACTAACTAAACACAATACAATTCACACTCAAGCCTAAGTCTCACTCTTTCTGTTTCTCTCACTCTTGATTCTCTTTCACTTTCAATCAACTAGTCAAAGCTTGAAGCTAACCACTATCTCTCCACTTTATTATACTGTTTTGCATTAAACCTTTTACAGTTCCCAGTTTATAGCCAAGTAGATACAAACACACAATCACGACACAACACTCAAACACTGCGTGGAGCATTCAAAATGCACCAGAAATATGCACTTTACATTGCATTTACTCAAATCCCCCATGTATCATATTGTTTCTGTATTTATTATTTAATATTCATGTAAATGTAACATTTGTATGTAGATTTAATGTAGATTTTTGCTCTCTAACTGTCTGCAAGTGTCTAATGGACAATCTATGATGGTCTAGAATGACCAAACAACAGACACAAACGCACGAGCACACACGAGTCCTCTCACTTTGTTAACACTGAATAGATCTGTTTGTTGTTGTTGTTGTAGTTGTTTCGTGTCTTGATGTTCATGAAACAATCGACACACCCTCATCTCATTACTTTACCGAACATATGTAATCGATAATAATAATAAGTAAATCAATCAAATAAAGTTGTGCTAACTTAACTTAAATCCTGAATTTGTTGTTGCTCGATTAATGATGTTTCTGTACTAGCTGTTGTTGAGTATGCAGCCGGACATGTTTGTTCAGCATTGAATGGATCACTGAACGAACGGCCACACAATCGACAGTAGCTTCAGTCTTGTGTTGGTTCGAATGTGGCAAGAAGCTTGACGGTTGGTTGAAGGTTGGGTGTCTGACGACACAAGAACGACCCAGAGGTAGACGACCTTCCAGACCAAAGCGAACAAGATGTCGCCCGACACAAGAACGACCCAGAGGTAGACGACCTTCCTGACCAAAGCGAACAAGATGTCGCCCGACACAAGAACGACCCAGAGGTAGACGACCTTCCTGACCAAAGCGAACAAGATGTCGCCCGACACAAGAACGACCCAGAGGTAGACGACCTTCCTGACCAAAGCGAACAAGATGTCGCCCGACACAAGAACGACCCAGTGGTAGACGACCTTCCTGACCAAGGCGAACAAGATGTCGCCCGACACAAGAACGACCCAGAGGTAGACGACCTTCCTGACCAAAGCGAACAAGATGTCGCCCGACACAAGAACGACCCAGAGGTAGACGACCTTCCTGACCAAAGCGAACAAGATGTCGCCCGACACAAGAACGACCCAGTGGTAGACGACCTTCCTGACCAAGGCGAACAAGATGTCGCCCGACACAAGAACGACCCAGAGGTAGACGACCTTCCTGACCAAAGCGAACAAGATGTCGCCCGACACAAGAACGACCCAGAGGTAGACGACCTTCCTGACCAAAGCGAACAAGATGTCGCCCGACACAAGAACGACCCAGAAGTAGACGACCTTCATGACCAAGGCGAACAAGATGTCCACCGACACAAGAACGACCCAGAGGTAGACGACCTTCCTGACCAAAGCGAACAAGATGTCGCCCGACACAAGAACGACCCAGAGGTAGACGACCTTCCTGACCAAAGCGAACAAGATGTCGCCCGACACAAGAACGACCCAGTGGTAGACGACCTTCCTGACCAAGGCGAACAAGATGTCGCCCGACACAAGAACGACCCAGAGGTAGACGACCTTCCTGACCAAAGCGAACAAGATGTCGCCCGACACAAGAACGACCCAGAGGTAGACGACCTTCCTGACCAAAGCGAACAAGATGTCGCCCGACACAAGAACGACCCAGAGGTAGACGCCCAACCTGACCAAGGCGAACAAGATGTCCACCGACACAAGAACGACCCAGAAGTAGACGACCTTCATGACCAAGGCGAACAAGATGTCCACCGACACAAGAACGACCCAGAAGTAGACGACCTTCATGACCAAGGCGAACAAGATGTCCACCGACACAAGAACGACCCAGAGGTGGACGACCTTCATGACCAAGAAGAACAAAGAGTCGTCAATCGAATGGACGAAGCCCAACAAGATGAACCAAGAACGACCCAGAGGTGGACGCCCGATCTGACCAAGGCGGACAAGGCGTAAACCGACCTGAGAAAGACCAAGAGATGTACAATTGATCCCAGAAATGAAACACATCACGTCAATACGCAACACTCACTTTGTGAAGCATTCAAAATGCAACAGAAATATTCGTTTTAGTGAAAGATTAAGTGAAATCACTTTTGATTTACCCATGTCATTGAATCATATGATCACTGTATATTTATTGAAATATCATGTATATTCAACATTTGTGTAGATTTATAGATTTGTTCTCTAATGGCTGCTTTGTCCAGTCCACTGCAAGGATAATCGATGATCTATTGACTAGAGTGTATGCGTTGACCAACACCGGTCACTCACAGAAGTGAATACATCTAACCTTACCGAACACTCACGTGTCAACATATATATATGTAATCGATAATGATAATAATCAATTAATGCTATTTGTTACTACTGCTAAATCAGAATTTGTTGTTGCTCGATTGGTGTTGATGCTGTCCCTGCTGTTGAGTGTGAAGCCGAACATGTTTGTTCAGATTGGATGGATCACTGAACGAACGGCCACAGAATCGACAGCTCAGTGGCTTCAGTCCCGTGTGGGTCCGTATGTGGATCTTGAGACCGTACTTGCGGGTGTATACCTTGCCTGTTATGGGATTGAGAGAGAGAGAGAGAGAGAGAGAGAGAGAGAGAGGGAGAGAGAGGGAGAGGGAGAGAGAGGGAGAGGGAGAGAGAGAGGGAGAGAGAGAGAGAGAGAGAGAGAGAGAGAGAGAGAGAGAGAGAGAGTATTTGGTTAGTTTTTCGGTACAAACAGAGATCATCGAAGCAATCGAGACAACACTCACCACAATATGAACAGTTGTGCAGCTTACGATGTCCGCCTGCTTCATCAAACAGTGACGACTTGCAGGACTTGCTCACTTTGTTTGAGTGTTTCGATGATGATTTGACCGAACTGGAACTGAAGAATTGGTTCGAAGTTTGATGATGATGACTTCTGTAGAGTTTCTCGGTTTGACTCGGAATGCTACTCACTGACTGAGTAAAGTGACTAGATTTGGGACTTGATAGCGACTGAGTTGAGTCGGAAGTAGCACTGGCGGCTGAAGAGGTCAACTGGTTCGACAGGGAACAGATAAACTTGAGATGAATCTTGAGTGGATTCGGTTGTGTGAAGCACTTGCCACAAGTGGTGCAGATGTAGCACGTTCCACTGATGATGTTCGACGGTGCGAGAAATGGTATGTCCAGTGTGAGATTGAGCTCAAACGAGGGCCAAAAGCACAGTTCCTCACAGGGACCAATGGGCCGAATGGTTCGCAGTGCAATTCGAATCTGTCTCGCGACTGGTGGACTCGAACTGTTGTTGAACTGCGCCAGTTTGTCCCAGTTGGACTCCACCGGAATTGCGGTCAGATTCTGTTCGAAACAGTTGGCCGCCAGTCGGACTCGATACGTCCAGCCAAACGGATCACCATCACAGTGAAGTTGACTGTCGACGCACTTGACCTTGAGTGGCTTTGTCTTTCGGGCCGAAGGACTGTTTGGTTGTTGCTGTTGTTGTTGAATGTTCTGGTTGTACAGGATGGACATCAGTCGGAACATGTCAAAGTAGAACGGCTTGGAGCATGTGTTTGCCTCGAGTCGTTCAGATGCCTGCACTCGCCGAGGTGTGTAGGTTGTGTTGAAGGTGGAACTGGGCGCAAGGTCCATTACGCCGAAATTGAGTTCTAAAGGAGTGAGTATTTGGTCATGGTCACTCGAGATCACAGATGATCGCATCATTTTGTTGTTGGTGGTATGATGTTTGACTAGCATTCGATTCGATTTGTTCACGTTCTCGTTAAGACTGAGTCAGACCAGAGTGGATGCGATGTTGTCGGCTCAAAGTCAGCAAGTGCAATGACGCACAAGTGTTGACCGAGTCAAGTGTTATGTATGTGGTGAATGGTGTGGTGTGCAAAGTGCCTGCTGGTGAGGTTCGTACAGTGCCAAGGTGTCAGATGGTGGTGGCTTAACCGAATTCGATTCATCCATTCAACCACCAAACACAATGCACATCACTACACCACAGAGTACAAGCCACAAGCACCAACTGCAACCATCATCATCACCGGCACCAATCGGCAACACTCGAACCCTACACTATCCAGCGCATACTGTGTGTGCCATAAAGCCAAGTCAAGTCAACGAGTCAAACGTGAGGGTACAAATTAGTAGTGCCAATTCGATGCGCACCACAAGCGTGTCAAACGATACGAATTAGGAACGCGTGGCGCGCGCGGTCCAAGCTGTTGTGCTGTGTGCTTGGTAGTTAGTCACTTGTTCCACACTCGGAGAGTGTTAATTGAATCGAACAATTGCCGGAATGTGTGATGGTCTATGATCCGAGAGCGGGACACCGGCCCATCCACCAGGCACAGGCACAGCCACCAGCAGTGACATTGAACAGCATGTGTGCAGCATCGCACACAATCAATGCATGCACAACCAACCAATCAAGGCTCAATCGGGCACCGCATCGCCATCCCCATCATCACCTCGCCCTCTCAACATGTGCGTCTAATCCGATTGTTGCGGTTACTGATTAGACCGCAATTGTCCTTGTTGGGACACACACTTTAGTCACCCACTTTGCTCACTTTGTGTGTGTGTCACTGTGTGTGTGTGTGTGTGTGCCAAATGGCACTCGGTGGTGATGAGTTTGCACTTGTGCACTAGTCTCGGGTACCATTTCGTCACCTCGCTGCTGCTGCTGCTGCACAATTCACGCCACAATCAAAACGATATTAATTTTGCACACACATTCACACTCGATTGTGTATGCTCACTGTGGTGTGGTGCATTCTTTAATAATAATCATAATATAATATTGCTCGATTTGCCTATTGTCCGGTGAGGATCACAAAACCACAAAGCATTACCATTCTTAGTTTGATTGCACACTGCACTGCACTTGTGTCATTTGGTGGATGTCGATTGTGAACGGTGCAGCAGCACGCCAGATTGTGACACCAAGTGCGAAACCTACCAGGTGACACACACTCACATTCAATGGCCAAGTGCACCAGCACACTCATTGCACCCGCTTTCCTCACTAGTCACTAGTAGACTCATCAATGGACTGAGATAGAGTTTCCTTCAAGTTCGCCCAAACACACAATTGACTTTATGCAAATTGGCCGAGTGGCGCCATTTGGGAGCTATTGAAATGATCTATTATTATTATGAACCAAAAGGGCTGCCTGATGTGACCACACAAGGCCAAAATGTCAAAGTCAAACCAGCAAGGCCACCACCAATATTAAAAACTACCAAACAATCATCATATAATAGGTCACTAATTAGTGCCTCATTGTACTGACCGGTGGACACTGCACCGAACCAGCAGCCACTGGTCACACTGTGTGTGTTTTAGTATATTATTCAAATTTTGCTTTTAACTAAGATGCATTGTTCTTCATATTGCTGGACCAGATGAATTGCCACCATGACCAGCCAGATCCTGATGTGGTGGCACAAGTGCACACAATCTCACAACTCATTGCACACATCGCTTTCATCATCAGTGCCATTTGTGTTGTGCTTCTATTTGATCTATTGTTGTGTTGTGCTCGGTGGGCTTTTGTTGTTTCTCTCTCTCTCTCTCTCTCTCTCTCTCTCTCTCTCTCTCTCTTTTCGTTCTCTCTCTCTCTCTCTCTCTTTCGTTCTCTCTCTCTCTCTCTCTCTCTCTCTCTCTCTCTCTCTCTCTCTCTCTCTCTCTCTCTCTCTCTCTCTCTCTCTCTCTCTCTCTCTGTGGCAATGGCAACAGCCCGACGATCCATAACCAAACGATGCCCAAATGACGAAATCAACTAATCAAAAGGAGGCATGACGAACCGCAACAGCAGAACCAAAGTGACAAACACCCGGTGTTTTTGGTCTTTTCCTTGCTCGCTGACACGCAGACAGGCAGGCACAGGCAGATTGCCTCTGTCTGACTGTATCGAATCGCGATTAATGGGCCAAGCGAGCGAGCGAGAGGAGTCAAGGTCCCCGTACGCTTTCAGTTACGCACAGCCGGGCAGGAGGACTTGGCTTAGTGACTCGGTGACAAGCTGGCCAATTCTCGTGCACTCAACACCCGTAGTGGCTTATTGATGGCGTCCGAACAACAATACAATGCATGCAGATTAGAGAGAGAGAGAGAGAGAGAGAGAGAGAGAGAGAGAGAGAGAGAGAGAGAGAGAGAGAGAGAGAGAGAGAGAGAGAGAGAGAGAGAGAGAGAGAGAGAGAGAGAGAGAGAGAGAGAGAGAGAGAGAGAGAGAGATTGCACTCAGCACACCGAACATGTGCATCACAAATTGATCACACTCACCACACACTAATTCCTTAATCCGAAGCAAAACAGCTGACAAATCAATGACATTTGACTTATCTAGCCGAATGTAATAATTAACAAGTTAGAATTGACAAATTGAAATTGAAATGGTGTGTGTTTTATTGTTATAAATCGAATATACAAAATGAGCCAAACAAGCTGCTGACCTGGTTGTGAGTGTGAATGTGTTCACTTGTCAAGCAATGCCTGCAGTGCCTTATGCAGCCGGTCAATCGCATGACTGTTGGTGTGCATCTTCTCGTTGGCCACCTTGACCAGTTCACGTAAATAGCCCTCCTGAACAGCGAGTTCACCATCGATCACCAGTGGCACCTCCATCGATGCGGTACTGCGGAATGCGATAGTTGCACGGCCATTCGAGCCCAACACAATGCCCGAATTACGGAATCCAGCCTGCAGGCCAACCTGAAGCAGGCGGCGACCACTTTCGAGATCACGAGATCGAATGTGGAAAATGACGGGTTCAAACTTCATGGTCATGCTGTCGTAGTGAACTGGTTGGTGGGCTTCGGCTTTGGTCTTGACCAGTTCGATGAAGCTGTCCACGTCGGTGATTGGCTCGTGAGTGACAAACTGCCAGTCGAGTCCTTTCTTCACCACCGGAGAGACTGAATCTTTGATGTCGGTAGTGTGGTCTGAGTGGCCGTTTAATGTTGCAGTGGAGGCTGTCACAATGACACGGCCCGAGCAGGAACTGGTAGTGTAGTAGTCGGCACTGGCGTTAATCAGCTCGACCATGTCCACGATCGGTGCATCGATTGCGCCCTTCACGGATTTGTCCATTTTGCCGAGTGTTTGCTTCTTTTCGTTGAGAAATTGCTTCTGTCCAGGCTGGGTGGCATGCTCACAAGGTGGACACTGCTTACCAGGTTCGGCAGCCCAGTGGAACGGAGTTTGAGTGCACTTGGCATCGAGACAATCAGTGGTTTCATCCATGTCGGTGGTGATCATCATCGGCATCGGACGAGCGAGAGCGCACACTGGCACGCGGTGTGTTGTGTTGTGAGTTGTGTCGTCCGTCAGCGAGCAGAGCAGCGAGCACACTAAAAGCACATGCAGCGTGTGCGACAGTGGCGACACCTGGTGAGCCAGATTCAAACTTGTTTATAGGTCAGCAGACGGGCATGGCAGCGCCCGTCGGCCGAAAGCCGCCGTGTGTGCACCGATGCCCGCTCTAATGCATTTCCTATGGCAAACACGAACATACACGCAAACACACGCAAACACACTCAAACACAACGCTCGTCAACTCAAAACTAAAGGACAATTTATTAATAAAATCAGGCACTATTGGACATCACACCAAACGATCGGTATTCATTGTATTGTATAACAAAATGGAATGCTATTGGGTAAAAAGATAGTAGATATACGGAATAGATTAACATTTTATTGATGATGTAATGCAGTGAGTTGGTTGGTCCACTGGTCTGCTAATAGTGATATGGACGGTCGGAATGAAACCAAAATAGCAATGAAACAGCTCGAATCGATGAATGACCATGTGCACAGGGCACAGGGCACAGCGGCCATCGTTAGTTCTTCTTTATGTCTGAGCGCTTGATGGTGCCCTGGGCATCAATCGCTTTCTTTGTCTCCTTCTTCAAGGAGTCGCGCACCTGCTTGGCAGCGATGGCGCTGTAGCGAAGGTAACTGTGAGTGAGTGGTTATACAAAATTGGTATTAGTAATTAGGTGACCAACACTGGTGGATACTCACTTGAGACCGGCACTTCTCCAGTAAGTCATTTTGAGTTTGTTTCGAGAGTGGAACGTTCGGTTCGAGAGAGGAAAGTGAAGTTGGACAGCAGCAGCAGCGGGCGGCGAGAGGACAGCGAGTGATGATTGCGAGTGAGTGCGGCTACGATGACGACAGGCAGAGATCACACACAAAGAGCACACACAGCACACACAGCGCTCGACTCAATGTGACTTTGCACTCGCACACCGCTCGCTCGACTACATCCACCCAAGTGGCTCACCGAGCACGTTTCGTGTTGGCCAGTACACACATTTGGTTGCTCACCTTATCTCTCATCATTGTATCTCTATTTTGCATGCACTCTAAATTATCCTTAACCATATCAGACTTTCAATCAAACAATCAGCCCCATCATCAGCAACTTTGTTTGTAAATCAGTACTCAAACAATCAAAAATGTATTTGCGTTTTGAGTGACGACTATTGACACACAAACTCGGCTCTCTACTCGAGCGATCACTGCATGTGCATGCAAATTGGGACATCGAAGACGGCTGCTGCTGGCTGGCTGACTGTGTGTGTGTGTGTGTGTGTGTGTGTGTGTGCTTGTGTGCCTGTGTATTGAGGCACAGTCGATCAGTTCGTCTTCTGATTACTCAATGTTCACATTTAGCCATCATTTCGCTATCACCGAACGACCGATTGAGTACATGTGAGCGCTCCGTGTAAGTGTAAGTGAGCAATCGCTGCCGGACTGTGTCCTTTATTTATACACTGATTTGGTTGCTTACTCTACTTTAGGTTCACTACTCGCTGCTTGGCCTGATTCCGATCTCCTAACCACTAACCAACTCATGATGCTGTCGCTCAACGATCGTGGATTCGTATAGCTTGGAGCATATACGATAATATCACTCGCCGAGATTGGTCACTCTATCGCCCAGCTTGATCTCAAGACAACGTGTCCTATCAGCTTTAGTGCAGACTACCAGCCTGAGCCTTAGCCTAAGTGCACCGTGCCACCGCGTTCTGTGCACAATGTTGTCTCGGGCTTACCATTTGGCCGTGTCAAATGGACTGGACACTGGACTTGTACTGCTGACCAGGAATGCTTCTCATCGTAATCTCAAATGTCAATGGCGGTCACGATCGAGCTCATCGATCCATGGACTTCGAGCCTCGAGCGGCTGTAACCACAACCGGGATATGGCCAACTACCATCAACACCAAGATAGACACCATCATCACTTCCTCTTCATTAACCAGAAGTGCCTTCCCACTCAAACCCGTTCCTACAGTTCCTTCTCACTTCCACCACGTCCTACCATTCTATCGATTGATCTTAACTTGGCCAGCTTGGGCACCATTTCCAAGTGCCACCATTCTGCGAAGAATGCGGCCGCACTCAACTCAGCCGCCTCAACCAGTCCTAGTCCAACCAGCAGTAGCAGTACCAGCACCAGTAGCTCAAATGGTGGACTGTTCGGGGAATTCACCAAGACTTACACGGTGAACCACTTCTCTGAGCCAAACATGTCCTGGAATGAGACGATCGCCAAAGCGCGGAGTGCGTGTCAGTACGACATGGACCTCTATCAGCGCATGATGACCGACTACATGTTGGGCAACTATCTCGACTATCGCAAGATGGAGTCGAATAAGAGCTTCCAGGAGTTTATCAGGTTTGTGCCCTCTCTCCCTTTCTCTCTCTCTCTCTCTCTCTCTCTCTCTCTCTCTCCCTCTCTCTCTCCCTCTCTCCCTCTCTCTCCTTCTCTCTCTCTCTCTCTCTCTCTCTCTCTCTCTCTCTCCCTCTCTCTCTCTCCCTCTCTCTCTCTCCCTCTCTCTCTCTCCCTCTCTCTCTCTCTCTCTCTCTCTCTCTCTCTTTCTCTCTCCTCTCTCTCTCTCTTGAATAAGGCGCTTACGATCTCACTTTCCTCGTTGTAGTCACTTCTTCCGAACGTACAACTACCAAGTGACCGGTCTGGTCACGATCCTGTTCACCAAGTTGTTCCTATACTCGAAGCACTTCTGGCCTGAGTCCTTCGGAGTGGCCAAACAGGGCACCACCACCGAAGCCGAACACGCGAAGCTCGAGTCCGATCTGGTAAAGTTGGCCGAGTGCTACGACATGATCAGCTATGGCTTCTACTTTCACGACACAATCTCCCACTTGGACGTTGACTCGTACGAGAAGTCGCTGCGTAATTTGTTGATTCTGCTGGGCGATTACTTCCTAGTCAAGTCCTCCTACGATGTTGCCTCCTTCTCTCGGATCGATCTGTACAAGATCTACGTGCAGACTGTGTCCAAGTGCAGTGAGGGCGAGTCACTCTCACTGGATCACAGCACTTCTAATGGTTCGAGCACTTCGAGGACTTATGAGAACAATCCCGAGGTGGAGAATGACTTTTACCTGAACAATGATCAGTCACAGTCGTGCTATGTGCCGCATCCGAGTTTCGTTGGTCCAGGTTTGTTTGTTGTCTGTTCCTCAATGTAGTTAGCTAACTAACTAATCGAACCTAAATTAGATGAAAGCAAGTCAATCAACAAGCTGATCAATTACTGTTACCTCACGAGTGGCCATTTGGTTGCGAGTTCACTGCAGTCAGCCTTCTATCTGGCCAACTTTAGTCATAAAGCACAAATGTTGGCCTTCGAGTTTGGCAAGAACATTGGAATGGCAATCAAGGTATGAACTGTTTGGTTTGCTCTGTCACTGTCTTGCTCTTACTTATCTTGTCATTGTCCATTTTAGATCTCGAATCAACTTTCCGCCCAGTTTGTGTCCAAACTAGCGAACGGCGATGTGAATCTGTTCAACGTTCACAATCATCAGAGCAGGCTGCCAGTCAACCACTTGAATGTGTCCTACTTTGCCAAATTTCCTTCGATCAGCATCGAAGTGATGCAGTACCTACTGACCGAGTATGTCAATCGGTCTATCAAACTGTTGGGCTCACTGTGTGAAGCTCATTCGATTGACGATGCAAACCAACTGAACCTGTACCCGTCTGACACTGTAGTAGACCGTGGTCACACGGGTGGACTGTCCGAACAGTCCGCCGCCTTGATGGAGACCCTAATTCGGGTGATCAACGAGATCCAGTGCTTCAATCAGCAGAACATCATCAGTTCGAATGCGAAATCGAATCATCGACAGCACACATCGACAACGAAATGAACCAATTGCCAAACACAACTGTAACCATCATCATCATCATCACTCACTCATACATCGAACTTCAAAACGCCTTATCATCCACCATCAGCTCATCATCATCGTCAACTCATCGTTGTTGTTGTTGTTGTTGGCATGTTCCTAGAGAAACGTTATGTATGTTATATTATGTTCAAATTGTACACTTTAGTTTTGTATTATTATGTAACACTTTGGGCCGCCTTCTTGATCTTATGGCGCGCGCTCCCATTTCCTTCCACAAACAGACAGACACACATTTCACTAACGAATTACACTCTCGATTATTACTATTCGATCATTATCGATTCGATGTTTTAGTCTTTTTTTCGAGTGAATTACGTTTTGTGTTGTTGAGTTAATCAATCAATAAATAGGAATTAACGACGACTTTTACTTATGCTCTCTATTAGTTAGTACAGATTGTGTATGTTTTGGTGTGGATAGTTGCGACTAGATGGGATGATGACTTGTGGGATGACTTGTGGGACTCGACTGTCTGATGATGGGAAAGATAAGATTTGTGTTATGGGTTGCATGTCACCCAAAGACGTGTGTGATGACTTGTGGGACTCGACTGTGTGACTCGACTGTCTGATGATGGGAAAGAAAGGTTTGTGTTATGGGTTGCATGGCACCCAAAGACTTGTGGGATGACTTGTGGGACTCGACTGTGTGACTCGACTGTCTGATGATGGGAAAGAAAGGTTTGTGTTATGGGTTGCATGGCACCCAAAGACTTGTGGGATGACTTGTGGGACTCGACTGTCTGATGATGGGAAAGATAAGGTTTGTGTTATGGGTTGCATGGCACCCAAAGACTTGTGGGATGACTTGTGGGACTCGACTGTCTGATGATGGGAAAGATAAGGTTTGTGTTATGGGTTGCATGGCACCCAAAGACTTGTGTATGTTTGCCTAACACTCTCTACATGTGATGGTACTCGATGAACATCCAATAGATTGTGCCCGACACGGTGAGACTGGCCAACATTTTGCAGAACACTTCAAACACCACTGCCAGCCATGACCACCAGGACGTGCTCCTTGAATTGACCACTTTCCCATAATAGTGTGCACTGTTGCCATTGCTGGTTGCGCCCGCTTGACCTGGCTTGGTCACACCACTCAGTGCCAGCATTGACTTCATTCGATTCTGTTGGTCAGTCACCGAACCTGACTGACCATCAACCGCACCATTTGACCCATCCGCCGACTGTCCATCCTGTTCTTTTTTGTTGAACATTGCCTCCTTCTGGTACGGCTGACACTTGTCACTGTAGGTGTAGCCCACACAGTGTTCGTTGATCAGCGAATTGGTCATTTCGCTCATGTATTTGTCAAAGAACTCGAGACCCTTTGTGCCACAAAACTTGCGTACATTCTTCAGTTGGCAATCGACTACATCACGATATGCACTACGAAATGGAAAGATAAGATTAACAAATGAACAAAATGAACAACATAAACAGGAAAATGTAAACTGACCAGCAGAACTGCTTCAACCGTTCTTCTGCAACTGCTTGTGGCACTGGGGCCAGCTGCAGGCCATTCGAGCCAGGATCGTTCACCGATGGACCAGAGCCAATGCCACTCGAGAGCAGCTTCGATATATCCTGAAAGCGATTCAGCACCGTGGAGCACTTCACTTCGGACACGAAAATGTCCTTGAAGCAGGATGCAAATTCGAGATACTCTAGATACGCGTTTAAAGATATTAGATTCATTGAATTAATATGATCGTTCCTCATTGTCTTGATTTATTGCTCAACTCCCGAGTAATGTAATGTAATTTATGTCTGTTATCGTGGGTAATCCCACGGCGATGACATTACCAAACGTACCATAAACAGAGTCGTTTACCCCATCGAACCTGTGTCATGACAGATCGATTTCGATCTTTCATCATATTTCTCCAATTGAGTGCTCGTTCTCTTGATTTGGATCACTAGTCGTTAAATGTGCGGGTTGCATCATCATCAAGAGATCGCTCCCTCTGTCTCTCTCTCTCTTTCTCTCCCTCTCTCTCTCCCTCTCTCTCTCTCTCTCTCTCCCTCTCTCTCTCTCTCTCTCTCTCTCTCTCTCTCTCTCTCTCTCTCTCTCTTGCTTTCGCTTTCGCTCTCTCTCTCTCCTCTCTCTCTCTCTCTCTCTCTCTCTCTCTCTCTCTCTCTCTCTCTCTCTCTCTCCCTCTCTCTCTCTCTCTCTCTCTCTCTCTCTCTCTCCCTCTCTCTCTCTCTCTCTCTCTCTCTCCCTCTCTCTCTCTCTCTCTCTCGCTCTCTCTCGCTCTCTTGCTTTTGCTTTCGCTTTCGCTTTCGCTCTCTCTCTCCCTCTCTCTCTCTCTCTCTCTCTCTCTTTCTCTGTCCCACCTCATTTTGAATCAATTTCAAGTTCGGAAATGTTGATCCACAAACACAGTTGATGATCGCCTAGCCAAAATCGATTGATTGCCCCGACTTAGTATGACTGAACTACGGGCACATTACTGTACACAAACATCTAAATAAAGTTAAGCCAAGTTTGTCTTATTCCAAATCGATGTGACCAGATTAGTAGTCCCTCACACTCTTTCTCTGTGTGACCACTTTCACTTTAGTGAGGAGTAAGGAGAGTAATCCACTTTGTTCGAATGTTTTTAAAGTTTTCATCATCAAATGTGTGTGTGTGCTTTGCACAATCCAAGAAGAATCAACTCTAAATTCATTCTCATTTATTATCGCACTAGTGTGTGTGTGTGTGTGTGTGTGTGTGTGTGTGTGTGTGTGAGGAGAGAGATTGTCTTGTCCGCGAACACACAGAGTCAGAGTTTGCCTGTCTTTATATAGCGGACCGCATCGACATCGGTACCGAGGGACACAGGCAAACACACACAGACAGTCACACACCAACCCGAACACGCTCGTCATGGTTTGCATCGCTAATGATGATCACCCACCATCAGCAGCCAGTGGGAATCACTTAATAAATTACCCATAAACAAAAGCCAAAACGAGTAGAAGAAGAAGACAATAAATAAATAAACATAAACGAATAAATACAATAAACAATTGCATTCGGATAAAAAGTTTGTGTCGTCGTCGTCGGACTCGTCCAAGCGACTTTGAGGGTTCGGTCGATTTGAACTGACACGCAACAGCACGGATGCAGAGTCCCATTAGTAAGTGGTGGTGGTGACAGTGCACCGTGACTCAATGGACACACACAAACCACCAAACTCGGTACAACCTAACTTGCATGGCACGTTTCACACTCATAAATCCTGTGTGTTCTGGCTGAACTTGGTGGACACTTTTTCACTCTGTCCGTGCACATAAATCAACGAATGTAAAGTTTGTTGGTGCTAAATTTCAATTGATTTAGTGTTACTGCGATTTAACTTTAGTGTAGTGTCAAGTTGTTGGGAACTTGTCTCTCTCTCTCTCTCTCTCTCTCTCTCTCTCTCTCTCCTCTCTCTCTCTCTCTCTCTCTCCCTCTCCCTCTCCCTCTCCCTCTCCCTCTCCCTCTCCCATTCCCTCTCCCTCTCTCTCTCTCTCTCTCTCTCTCTCTCTCTCTCTCTCTCTCTCTCTCTCTCTCGCTCTCTGATGTTGATGTAATTGATGTCTTTGATTTAATCATTTGTGATTGCTCTTACTGTAAGATGTTGATGACAAACTAAATAACAGTTCCAGAATAATACAATGTCCTACAGGATCAATCTACTTAATGTGTATGAGATAGCACACACACACACACACACACACACACACACACACACACACACACACACACACACACACACACACACACACACACACACACACACACACACACACACACACACACACACACACACACACACACACACACACACACACACACACACACACACACACACACACACACACACACACACACACACACACACACACACACACACTTTACCTTTTGACAGTTGTGTCCAATTGTACATTAGTTCAAATTAATAAACTCTCTCTCTTGTAAACTCAATTCCTCATTCTCAAATTCTAAGAATCTCTGACTTGGACTCCGTGAGTGTTATTATTAATATAAACTCCGAATGCAATTGTCTTAAAGGTTTTCCATTTTAAGGTAACATATTAACCTGAGTAGTAATGAAATGAATGTATTTTAATAAATATCACTTACGTCGCTGTGTTTCACCCTGCTGGCAGATGAGCCTGATGACATTCTTGGTGCCCTGCACAATGTCCTGGTAGAGCAGTCGCTGCTGGTCACCGGCACAGGTTCGAATGTACTTCTCCGCACAGTAGTCGCCAGCTTTTAATTTCCTGTTTGATCGAGCGAGCCAACCGTTTTGGATCATTTAGGTTTGGTTTCGGGTTATTATAGTGAGGGTGGACGCCACCGGGTGCAACCGGAAGGAAGTTTAAGAAAACAAATGAATCGTTTAGAATGGTGAGAAAGTCGAAAGACAAAAGAAAATGAAATGAATTTAAAGTCTAACAATTTGAGAATGCTGAGGCGCAAAACAAAATTAAATTGCATCGTATGTTGCGTGTCAATGTTCGGTCTTTAAGGTAATATGAGTCCATGACCAACAGGGCGCCATTAGTGCACCGAAGCATGTCTCCTTTTGCGTCCTTTTGTGTCTAGTGCCACCTGCCTGTCCAATGGGCGCCATTGCACACTAATCTTAGTTCTAATTGACTGCATGGTGTCCAACTGCACTTACTTGCACGTAATCTCGAGATCATCAGCATTGGTCGGGAAGGCGAGTGAACTGTTTTGCATCACCTCCTGCATCATAAACAGACATCGCTCATAGGTGAGCATCGAACAGCGTGGCATTTGGTGCGAGGTGGTGCGGACTCGCTTCAGCCGAACTCGACGGTTCACTGGTTGGCCTGATGTGGAGTTCATCCACGATGAGATGGTAGTCGAGGTTGCCTCACTGGGCTTCAATGATTGCAACTCCAAGATTTCAGGGTCAGGGCTGGTGGTCTCCATTTTGTGCATCCATTCTGGATCGTCTGGCGTCCACCAGAAGATTGCAACGTTTGGTGCTGCTGCTAAATTGGGCGCAAAAGTAGTAATTGATTACTCATTAATTACTAATGAACCGTGATGCACACACACACACAATTAGCCACTGTCTGTGTCTGTGTGTCTACTTGACCTTAGTGTCCAGTCTATTAGCACTCTGGTCACTTCTAGTTAGGTCAGTTCAGGCTAATAAATCTACATAAACCGAACACTAACAAACTCAATCAGCTCACGAACAGATCGTTTCTCGTCCAAAATCCTAATGGATCACTTCACATCTTGTCTCTCTCTCTCTCTCTCTCTCTCTCTCTCTCCCTCTCTCTCTCTCTCTCTCTCTCTCTCTCTCTCTCTCTCTCTCTCTCCCTCTCTCTCTCTCTCTCTCTCTCTCTCCCTCTCCCTCGGAAACGTCCCAAGAGGCAGTGAGTGCACTGTGCACTGATCGGATCCAGTGGTGATGAACATTTTGCACTGACACGATCAATGTGGGCACATACGATTAACTACTCGAGAGTCGATGTCAACGGGTAACGCGCGTTGTTTTTTTTGTAT
Organism: Rhizoglyphus robini; assembly: GCA_023373905.1. Classification (NCBI taxonomy): domain Eukaryota; kingdom Metazoa; phylum Arthropoda; class Arachnida; order Sarcoptiformes; family Acaridae; genus Rhizoglyphus; species Rhizoglyphus robini. Next base: position 1,283,285 of record JAKIJQ010000008.1, on the reverse strand, counting down.
ACATTTGGTAATTCTCCTGCGGTGTGTGATGCTAAGGCACAGTCGGGTAACATGCAAACACACAGAGTGGCTCACTGATTGGACTGTGCGTATGTATACTGGGTAATGTAGTTAGATCATAAATAATGAATGTTTGCCGATAGTAGTCAGTAGTGCTCAATGCTTGTTGAATCGAGAGAGAGTGAAGGAGAGTGTGTGAGAGAGAGAGGGAGAGAGAGGGAGAGAGAGGAATAGAGAGAGAGAGAGAGAGAGAGAGAGAGAGAGAGAGAGGGAGAGAGAGAGAGAGAGAGGAATAGAGAGAGAGAGAGTGAGAGAAAGAGAGAGAGAGAGAGAGAGAGAGAGAGAGAGAGAGAGAGAGAGTGAGAGAGAGAGAGAGAGAGAGAGAGAGAGAGAAAGAGAGAGAGAGGGAGAGAGAGAGAGAGAGAGAGAGAGAGAGAGAGAGAGAGAGAGAGAGAGAGAGAGAGAGAGAGAGAGAGAAAGAGAGAGAAAGAGAGAGAGAGAGAGAGAGAGAGAGAGAGAGAGAGAGAGAAGGAGAGCGAGAGGGAGAGGGAGAGAGGGAGAGAGAGAGGGGAGAGGGAGAGAGGGAGAGAGAGAGAGAGAGAGAGAGAGAGAGAGAGAGAGTCACACAGTCGGACGAAGAGACTCACTTGGCTGGCTAATTCATGGCTCGAATTAATCATAATTGGGCTACTACCCACTTGACTTGACTCCGTCTAGAGTCCCGCGCGCGGCCGCGGAGCGCTAATTTGCTTTTAATTGACTGCCACACACAGACACAGACACTAATGAGCACTGACGATTGCACCCGATTAACGACTGACTAGTGGCTGCTGATGCTATTGCTCTTGTTGCTGTACTGTTTGGATACAAACAAACAAACAGATTGAATGCGATTTGTCATATAAAACCCACACACACACACAAAGAACCACATTGCTACGTCAAACTGTTTTTCGCGAACCCGAATGCAATGAGACGATTTGGTTTATTATTAGGAACAATGCATGCTCAATTATGCACTCAAACATGGTGTGCATGTGTTGTTTGCGTTCGAGTATAACGTCATTTAAGTCGGTTCGCCACTCGATTCGAGGGTTAATTCGATTAGCCTCTGCTTGTCCATAGGTCAATGCATTCGTTTTGGTTGTCGCGAGTCCTCGCACAAAGAGTCAATCGAGTTACATCAATTGGCGCGTAACTTCAAACCCAATTGGTTACTTATAATTTGAGCTAAATTCAAATTGGGCAAGCTAATCTACCGGGCGCACTAATTCGTAAACTCAAAGCTAAACATCCGTCACTACTCACCGTCACCCTCTTCAAAGTCTTCAACAAAATTTTGATCAGTCTGAAGTAGTTGCAATAGAAAGTTATCTTCAGTAAACGTTTCTAGTGGGCCATTTTGGAATTCTTGTTGTTGCTGCTGCTGCTCAGGTGAATCAAAACTGGTCAACTGATCAAGTTTGCTTTGAGTTGTAGTTGTGGAAGTGTCATTTGATGGCGCCGATGATGACTGAAGCGACGAAGGCAACAGTCGATCAAGTGGAAAGAGATAAAATGAACGAGTCAAACAGAATCGTTCAATAATCAACACCAGCAGAAGCAGTTGTGAGGGTGAGGGTGACTTGTGGTGAGGTGATGACACACCGAGTCCCAGTGAGAGTCGCATCGTCTTTGGCTCAAGTGTCAATTGGGTCTGACCGGACAGAATATATTACACACACTCAAATCAGTTTTGTTTACGAGGAGAAAACAGAATAAGAAGTCAGACAGACAGAAGAACATTCGACTCGAGTGTCTCGATCATAAATCGGATCTGTTCACTTGTTCGGTGACTGCATTTTAAATCTCGTCTCGTCGATTGCACTTTCGATTCTCTTGTGTGTCTGTCTGTCTTTTTGGGTTGCGTTTTTTGTCGTTTGGCGCCTGTCGAATAGCGCCCACTCACCCACTCACATCGCCATGTTCTCCACAATGGCGCCCAATGCGCCCATTGGACAATGCACAATCTCGCCCCTTTGCGATCCACCAATCAGAATCAGGGGGGAGAGCACAAAATGCAGAATTGCGTTTGTGTGTTCTTGTACCTGATTGATAATGTTAGTCAACGAGATGAGTTGCCACTGGTGGGTTGCTCGGGCTCGTACACATCACATAATTTAAGTGTGTTATGCAATACACGAGGCACAACTGTAAATCACCCCACCGAAACACTGAGATGACAAACAAGAAGACAACGATAGAACGACACATAAAGACCATTTGTCAAAAGTATTGCATTGCATTGCATTCAGAGCAATTTACAGTTTCAATTTGACAATTAAAATTTCCCATGACTTTCTTATTTGAATTGGAATCTTTTTACTCTGACATTTTGGCCGATCGTTAATTTGTCTGTGAGAGAGCTAATAACATTAATGTAGAGGGAGGGAGAGAGAGAGAGAGAGAGAGAGAGAGAGAGAGAGTGGGTGGGAGAGAGGGAGAGGGGAGAGAAAGAGAGTGAGAGAGAGAGTGAGTGGGAGAGAGTGAGAGGGAGAGAGAGAGAGAGAGAGAGGGAGAGAGAGGGAGAGAGAGAGAGTGGGAGAGAGAGAGGGAGAGAGAGGGAGAGAGAGAGAGAGAGAGAGAGAGAGAGAGAGAGAGGGAGAGAGAGAGAGAGAGAGAGAGAGGGAGGGAGAGAGGGGAGAGAGAGAGAGAGAGAGAGAGAGGGAGAGAGAGGGAGAGAGAGAGAGAGTGGGAGAGAGAGGGAGAGAGAGAGAAATAGAGAGAGAGAGAGAGAGAGGGGGAGAGAGAGAGAGAGAGAGAGAGAGAGAGAGAGAGAGGGAGAGGGAGAGAGAGAGAGAGAGAGAGAGAGAGAGAGGGAGAGAGAGAGAGAGAGAGAGAGAGAGAGAGAGAGAGAGAGAGAAAAAAGTAAACGACTCTGAAAGTAAAGAATAAAAGTAATGTTCCGTGTTAATTAGTGGCGTGCGCTAATTAGTGGTCCGGTGTGGTTGTGTAGTGTAGTGTAATTAGGTTAAGACAGGACAACCAGTCTGAGCAGAGTCTAATTACCGACATTTCGGTTAACACCCGTGTCTGTCTGTGTGTGTGTGTGTGTCTGTCTGTGTCGGTCATCGTATTGCTAATTGGTCATCCAAATTTGTACTCGATTGTGCACATTCGATTACACACATTCGATTGGGAGTAGTTCAGAAAGTTTAGATCCGACACACACACATACACAAATTAGCACCGAATTAGTGGTCTTGTGTGTGTGTGTGTGTGTGTGTGGTAGAGAGTAGTTAACGCTAAAACTGACTAATTGGCCAATTATCAGACTCAAGTAAGTAATCGATATACTCTCATACGGTGATTATATAATCAACACACATAAACTTATTATTAAACAACTACATCATTATCAAATATTATTGCGATAAGATAGTGTGCCCATCTGTGTCAGTCTGTGTCTATGTATGTGTTAGTAAATCACGAGTACAACAGACAGTTATGAGCTAATTTTAGTGTAAAAATTATAACGCACATTGACATAATCAGACAGACTATCGGTGATTTGGTCTCTCTCAATCACACTGCAATGCAGTGAATTCGAACTGCAATACAATGCAGCATCCAGTCGTCCATTGACGTCTTTTGGCATATTGCAATCATTTCATCAATATTTCCAGCCGAACGATGACGACTCCTTAGGGCACTCTATCTCGGATCTATCAAGTGTCGTTTGTGTTGTTTGTTTGGATATCAAAAACAAAGATGCGTAATATTACTTGTTTACAGATGAGTTAGTAAAGTCGGCTCGGGATACTTTGAGTAGACTGCTGAATTATACCTAATTTAAAGTTGAATTGACTTGGTCTTACTTACTGACTATTGGGGAGACTTTGGTTGCACTCTGTCTGACTCAATGGAATTGAACCAGACATTGTGCGTGTGCACGTTCACGGGGTCGTGTCGCGTTATGCACGAATGCACTCACTGGTCGGTGAGTGTGTGACAGTCTCACTTTCACTTTGTCCAATTCACTTTGTTCTGGTTCGGTTTCTTTTTCTATTCGTGTTCACTTTTTATTGTCCCTTTTGTCTGTCTTTTCTTCGAATTTTGTACTTCTTATTCGTTCTGGCCACAAAATGTACGCCGCTTTATACTTCTTCTTCGTTTTCTCGATAGTCTAATGTCTAACCTAGCCCCAAAAAGTGTGTTTCACTCACTAGTTTTTAGTCTGTCTGTGCAGTTGCACTTTTGTTATGACATTTCCGGTTTGTTTATTGCTATTTGGCCAGAGATTTATTGAATTGACCCCACTAATGTAAGCGCAATGCAGGCAGGACAGGAGTCTCAGGGACACAAACAGACACTACTTTGATTTAATTTCACTTTGGCAAACTTAGTGCCCTGTGTGTGTGCATTGTCTTATATTATGTTTGTTATATTAGATTTGTTAGCACTGTTTTGCATTTCAATTCACGCTGCACACTATTATTGCAAGTAAGTGAGTGTGTGTGTGTGTGTGTGTGTGTGTGTGTGTGTGTGTGTGTGTGTGTGTGTGTGTGTGTGTGTGTGTGTGTGTGTGTGTGTGTGTGTGTGTGTGTGTGTGTGTGTGTGTGTGTGTGTGTGTGTGTGTGTGTGTGTGTGTGTGTGTGTGTGTGTGTGTGTGTGTGTGTGTGTGTGTGTGTGTGTGTGTGTGTGTGTGTGTGTGTGTGTGTGTGTGTGTGTGTGTGTGTGTGTGTGTGTGTGTGTGTGTGTGTGTGTGTGTGTGTGTGTGTGTGTGTGTGTGTGTGTGTGTGTGTGTGTGTGTGTGTGTGTGTGTGTGTGTGTGTGTGTGTGTGTGTGTGTGTGTGTGTGTGTGTGTGTGTGTGTGTGTGTGTGTGTGTGTGTGTGTGTGTGTGTGTGTGTGTGTGTGTGTGTGTGTGTGTGTGTGTGTGTGTGTGTGTGTGTGTGTGTGTGTGTGTGTGTGTGTGTGTGTGTGTGTGTGTGTGTGTGTGTGTGTGTGTGTGTGTGTGTGTGTGTGTGTGTGTGTGTGTGTGTGTGTGTGTGTGTGTGTGTGTGTGTGTGTGTGTGTGTGTGTGTGTGTGTGTGTGTGTGTGTGTGTGTGTGTGTGTGTGTGTGTGTGTGTGTGTGTGTGTGTGTGTGTGTGTGTGTGTGTGTGTGTGTGTGTGTGTGTGTGTGTGTGTGTGTGTGTGTGTGTGTGTGTGTGTGTGTGTGTGTGTGTGTGTGTGTGTGTCTATGTTTATCACTGCATGACCACAATAATGGGAGACATGATCATGCAATGATGTGACATTCATACTTGAATATATGCACAAATGTCATCAAGCAGGTCGGTGCATGTTAAGTCAAGTTACTACAACTTTTTGACATGCACGACATTCGACCTCTAACCCCTCAGACAGTTCCTAATATGAATATGCATTAATGAACACAAGTTTTGTGAATTCAAATGAGGCAAAAACAGTTCAAAGCAATTCGAAAACGCTTAACTCTAAATGATTGCATTCAATAAACAGTAAATGGCACATACACACAAATCGTGAATGAATCGATCGGCGTCTAGTCATCTTTCCACCACATTACACACAAACAAATAGAGAGAGAGAGAGAGAGAGAGAGAGAGAGAGAGAGAGAGAGAGAGAGACAGTCTGCCCGGTTTTTATTGTTTTGCATTAATGTTCATAGACAACCAAATAGGGATGATGTTCTGTTTAGTGTTTAGTGCATCGAGTCCGATTCCGTCCGGTTTATGCATTTCATTCATATCGACATTCGACCAGATATTGTATTATTACTGCTAATTGCATCCCCATCGAGTGGTTGTACTAATCTAATGAGTCTGTGTCTGTCTGTATGAGTACATAATGATATATTCTACAATGCATTCAATATACAACAATACACTACCATTGTAAGTGTCAATGGCACTTTATTAGACACACACGAGGAAATGATCCATTGAACACGAGAGAACATTTGTCACTGCCACACACTAAGTTTAGTGTTTTTTTTGGCTCGCTATCGAACCTAACCATGTTTCACTTATAATTTCACTCATTTAACCCATGCAAATGAATTCAAATTTACACTAACAATTCAATAGAACTCCAATTAAATGGCAAAACATTAAATTGAAATTGGCAAAACAGTAAAAAACCAAATTAAATTCAAAAACATATTAGGCAAATTAATTTGGTTATTCTCCCAAGTGTAGTTCAGTTCAGTCATTCGGTGAATTAAGTGGTCATTAATAATTGAACAACGAGAGACTTCTTGTTCGCCTTCTTCTTCTTTTTCGCTCTCTCTCTCTCTCTCTCTCTCTGGTTCACAAATTTTTTGGTTATCAATTAATTCTGACCATATGCCCACTCTCTCTCTCTCTCTCTCTCTCTCTCTCTCTCTCTCTCTCTCTCTCTCTCTCTCTCTCTCTCTCTCTCTCTCTCTCTCCCTTTCGCTATCCATTCCACAAGAGAATATTCTCAGTTTCATTGCCTAACGCGAATGACAATTGTACGCATCGTTTCACTCCCACCAAAACGCACAACACAAAATGAGAGAGAAGTCTCGAATTTCTCGGATTGGACAGACTTTTTGTATGTTCGAAAGTGTGCTGCTGCTCGCATATATTCAAATTAATTGCTTTCTCACATTGGGAATTGAAGCAAAACAAAACAAGAACTCCTAAAAGGAAGACATAGACCCACTCACTCAGGTTAACTCGAGTAGAAAAATAAAAACAATTCTGCAAACTCAGAATTAGAAGAAGAATTAGATTATGATGATCGGGGCAATTGACTATAATTGGGCATAATCGTCATCTTAATCAGATTTGTTTATTCGAGTTTGTGTTTGTTTGTGCAATAATGGTTTGCACAGTATTGTGGCAATCCTATTAGGTATCGAAGTGGACAATCCGGGGATTTGGAACTTTTTTCCGGGATTACTTTAAAATTGTCTATTTGTTGTTGTTGCCAATGATCAATGTTAAAGTATGTTGACTTTTGGTTTTTGTTTGTTTGTGAGTTTGGTTTGGTTTTGAGTTTATAAATCTAAATGATTCTTGTGAGAAAAGCAGCCTTTGAGTTGACAGTTTGGTGACAACTTTGACACTTAAATCCTTAGAGTGTCAATAAATTATTGAACAAACATAGTGTGCGAATACGTTTGCGGAATGTGCAATTGACTTTTCTTTCTTTTATTATTGCGAACGTATTGCACACCCGAACTGAATGTTACATCTTTGAAGTACTCACAAATCAGTTACAAATCAATTCGAAATCAAATCCGATCGGTTGCAACCGCCCAAAACAAATTGCCAAGTAGATTGATGTGACGGGGACGTCATCATTTATTGATGCAACTCGATAGTGACAAACTGAACGAGCATAAGAGCTTTGCGGTACAACTGTCAATGTGAGACTTTACACTGTTGGAATGACATTGAAAGTTACTTCTTTGACTAATCCAAAAGTTTTTACGATTCAGGCAGCTTAATCAATAATCACATTAAAGGACATTACATTGCGCATTCGATAATGATAATGTTTTCACTCACCATAGGAAGCCCTAAATCATTAAATGTGTTAATGACTAGTGTCTATTACAGTTTGTTGGATGTTAATGATGGTTTGTGATGTGATATACTTAATTGATATGATTATGATTACAATCACAAATCTATTAATGGATTTACGTTCAAATTCAATTTAGTAAAAAAAAATTTGTGTCCATTTATAAATTCATGGAAAATGTTAATGTTATGAAGTCATTGTCTTTTCTCATTACCTAAATCGAATTGTCAAGTTTTGATTCCCAAGTGCGCAATCATAATAATGCACACAAGTGGGATGCCATCATAATCATCATGTTCGTAATCATCATCATCATCAGAAGTGCAAGGAATTGAAAAGGTCTTTAGAGAATCAAATCCAAATGATATATATGTTTTCGTTTTCATTTAAGTTTGTTGTCAAAGTTGGTTTTTTTTGCTAAATGAAATTATGTTCTGATATTGTGTCCGGATGTTATGTTATCTTAACAACTAAACCAAATTACACTCGAATTAATGATCCAAAATGACACATCATGAATAAGAAAGCATAGCGATTCGATGCGACATCTACTGTTGCGAACTACAAATTACTGTGCGACCTGAATTATTTGGTTTGGTTTGGTTTGTGTAGAGTTTTGTTGGTTCCTGTTGAGATCGGTTCAATCCAAAACAGCAAACCAGCAAGAGAGTTGTAGTATTGTCCATTCATCATCTAATTTACTCACAATGTTTGAAGGAGAGAGAGAGAGAGAGAGAGAGAGAGAGAGAGAGAGAGAGAGAGAGAGAGAGAGAGAGAGAGAGAGAGAGAGAGAGAGAGAGAGAGAGCTAATGGGCGCCATGTGACACTCACTCTCGCCACTGACAGTGTACACACTCATAAATAATCCATTACACTGGATTAGTCAGTATTATTAGTGAGTGAGTACGAGAAAGGCACAATTAATCCAGACGAGACCACTCGAGTCAATGTCTTTTCCCATTGTGTGGCAGCCTAACAGTGGCACTTCACATTTTAACACTAATTCCAAAGGGATTAGTGCACGAGTGCACGATTGAGGAGAATTATAAAGGCAAATGTGTACATAAAGGCACACAACGGTCACCAACACACGTCGTTGTCATCATCATCATCATCATCATCATCATCACATCAACCAACCAAACAGTACATCAAGCACTTTGTTCTTTGTTTTAATGTCATCATCATCATCGTAACTTTTGAGTAATATTCATCAAAACAACAACATCAAAAACAAAAGTGTTCTTTGTTTTCGGTTTACGTATTACGTATTATTGTTTGTTGTTGGACATTAAAGTCAAGTCAACTCATCATCGTACTGAAAGGTTTGTCAATCGACAATCAATTGCTTGTGTCATCATCGCCATCATCGCCATCTTTTTCTTCATTGCATCAAGGGTAAATACATTCGAACGTTCGATTGAACATTGCGCACACACATACAAAACGATCATCATAGTTTGTTCATTGATTGAATTTACCTGAATGCCTTCTATCTCTCTCTCTCTCTCTCTCTCTCTCTCTCTCTCTCTTCTCTCTCTCTCCCTACCTCTCTTGCTATTACTTCTCAGTACACATTTGGTCGCACTATTTGATTTGTGCCTGTGTGTGTTTAATTAATGTGTTTGTCAGTGGTGGTGCACTTTGGCATTGAACTACAACTATTGGACGACTTGAGAACTGACTGACTGACTAACTGACTGCTTAGTAGAAGTACTTCTACCTGCTTTCGCGTGGTAATGGTCGTGATGATGATGGCGGCTAATGTAAAGTCGACCAATAGTGAAAGTATTTGTACGAGTAAAGTAAGTGCCAATTGTTGTAGTTGTTTAATTGGACTCTCAGTTCGGTTGTGGTCATCATTAAATGGGGGCTGGATCGATTGAACACGGAAGAAGATTGTCTTGATTGTTTGTTTGAAGATGAACAGTCCGAATCGTTATCGTTTCAAGGGAAATGATACAACAAAATGTTCGAAACCAAATGCCAAATGTGTGCTGTGTGCCTTGAGCGGGCGATTTAGTGGCGTGACCAGTTACAGATGCACTTACATACTTTGTTGTTTTTGTCTCTTAAAGTTTTAAAGTTGATTGGATGATTTATATTGGAAAGATGCATTAAAGTTGTGCATTGAGAGTTGAATGAAATGAAATGACTGTTGAGCTGCCAAGTTGTTGTACAACCGACTCGCTCTTCCATTATCTATCGATTGATCTAATAAATTTATCATTATATATATATTTATAATTTGATTCAGTGCACTTAATCTAGTGCATGCTAAGTTTGTTATTTGTGGAGTAACCCTCGAACCAGTTGTTCACTAGTTGTTTGTTCGTTCGAATCAATCTTAATCTTTATCTTCCTTAGTCAGTCTCAAGTTCCTCGTCAAGTGTCTGTGCACACATTTCGTTTGATCATGTCGATCGTCGATGTGTGTGTGTTTGTTGCCTTGGACTGTCTCTGTTTTATCATCATCATCATCCACTTGGTGGTGGTGGTGGTGGTGTATATACTTTCGCATTGTGTTCCTTGTTTCGTTGTGTGTGCTCGGCGATGATTTGCGTTTTTCCTCTGCTTTTTGAACAAGTGAAATGTGTTGCCCAACCACGACGACCACTTTCGATCTGTTGTCAGTCACCGCATGTGTGTCTGTCTGTTTCTGTGTATGTATGAGAGAGAGAGAGAGAGAGAGAGAGAGAGAGAGAGAGAGAGAGATGTGTTATCAGTGGCGAATCTACACTGTCCAGCCACCTCGACCACTACCTTGTTCAGAGTCTCTTCTTTACATTACTAGTACGAGTTCGAATGATGATGGTCGTATTTGTGCTGTTCTGTTGCGCTTCACCATGATGATGATGATGATGATGGCCAACAGCATGTGCTAGTGTTGTGAATTACATCGAGTCGGCAGCTCAATTCAACAACGTGTCCAAGTGGAGTGCATGGAGTGGCCAACACTCAATTGAGCAGTGGCGCTGTTTGAAATTCGAATCGCCTCATCATCAGCATCATCATCATCACCTTGCACTAATGTGCAGCAGCACTGTGTAAATACACAAACCACTGTGTGCCAGTGTGCCACTAGTTGGAGAGTGCTCTTCTGTGTATTTGTCGTCGTCGTCGGCGTCTCCCAGTCAAACTACTTCATGACCAGCAAGTTTTTGATGATTGCTCCCCACAGGCAACCACCAAGACCAATGCCACACGTTAGCCACAGATACTCAGAGTACGAGTGAGTGAGTGAACCACCACTCACCGCGAAAACTTCGTGAAGTGGTCGCCAATTCGCCAATGATTTGTCTGGTGTGAGGCGATGTGATGGTGTGAGTTTGCACTCTGTTCTGTCTTCTGTGTTGACACATCATCACACACTCGGCACAGATCGTGGTTGTGGATACACATTCTGCCCTAGGGCCGTATACAAAATACATGACTCGTGTACTTAGGTACGATTAAGGAAGGTATTGCTCGAACCCATTGGGTAGGGTGTGTGTGTGTGTGTGTGTGTGTGTGTGTGTGTGTGTGTGTGTGTGTGTGTGTGTGTGTGTGTGTGTGTGTGTGTGTGTGTGTGTGTGTGTGTGTGTGTGTGTGTGTGTGTGTGTGTGTGTGTGTGTGTGTGTGTGTGTGTGTGTGTGTGTGTGTGTGTGTGTGTGTGTGTGTGTGTGTGTGCCATCCCTGGTGGTTGTGGTGGGCTGTAGTGCCCCTCTTGGAGAGTGAAGCAACTCGTGTGCGATTAGAGTACACACTACACACTACAGTCAATTGTACAACGTAACAACACACAACACAACTACACAGTCTAAAGGCACTAATCTCTCGCTAAAAGCAGAGTGGCAATACATCTCTCTCACTCTCTCACTCGTCTCCTCGTTTTGTGTAGTGTTGCAGTCGCACTCTCCGTGACATTTTCATTCTCTCTGACAGTCTTTAGTTGGCGCTTCAACGCTAAACACACACTGGCACACTGTGATCTGTGATGGGTTGTGTGTGCATGTGTTCAGTGCTCAATATATCATCTATACTCTATGTGAAATAATATATCAACATCATCATCATCATCATCACAAGCAGCCACATTGAGCCGACACCGGTGTCCACTATTATTTACTTCATCAATACTCGAAAATGTCAAAGTGTCATCCGTGCAATGCAATGTAGTGCCAATGTGTTCATCATCATGCACCACCATCACCACCAGTGGTCGAACATTGTCCTCGATGTGCAATGTGTCACCAGTTGAGTGTGTCACCAGCACAACATCACAACACAATCGATCGATACTTGTTCTGTGTGCCGGTGATAGATCGGATGTGGCAGTTGTGCGGAGTTGATGTCTGTTTCTGTGTTGTGTGTTCAGTCACTATCGCAACACAGTGCGGAAATAGATTGGCCAACTAGAAAAGGCAGAGAGATCAATCTATCGAAAGTCCAATCCGGGCAACGGGCACTATCATCAAATGCACAAACACTGGCAACGGAAATCGAAACCACTCAACCGGACCAAACAAGTACAAACTAGTAACTAACACTCAACACGAGGACATCATCAACTAACCGGACAGAGAAACAAAAGACGAACCACTCTCGGCGTCCACACTTTGATCTGAGAACACGTGGAGATGATCAAACCACGGTCACAATCAAACAAATAGTCAAATAAGTCCATCTCAGTAGTCAATCAAATGTTGTTTCAATGCAATAGTAACAAGTAATTCCAAGTGCAATTCACTCGTCCACTTCAATATATAGTCATTCCTTGATTGCTCAGTCAATATGTGATCCAAACTGACCAAACTAACCTCAAAATCAACCAACTAACTAATCCAGTGATATATAATTGCCACGAAGCACTACGCACAATGTTTATCTTTTTAAAATAATCATCATCATCATCGCCATTGATCATGTACATTTGGTGAAACCACCGAGTGTTGTGTTCACTCTTTGCGTTACTTTAGTTGAAAATTTCATTACATTACGGATAGATTGCCTAGTTTTTGTGGATATTATTCTCAATATAATATATATTCTCAGGTTTGTCTATTATATTGATTGATCAAATTGATCAATACAACATATGCAATACACAAAATGGAAAAATACAAATTTCTTAATTTCCCCGGCAAAGTTTGTTTGATGATAATAAGCAATAATGAGCACACGATTTGTTGTTGTTCCACTGTGTGCATTTGCTAATCGAGGAAAACCCAGAAAGAAGAAGCATTGAAGGTTGTTTGCTTGTTGGTTGGGGATATTCGATTCGCCTGGTTTCGCCACGCACACACACACACACACACACACACCTGTTTACGGTTATGTGACTGTATGCTGTACTGTTGGCCATTAATGACGAGAACAGTTTACTCGTGATTCCGAAAATGATCTAAAGCGGCACACACACACACACAAATAGAGATAACAACACAAGTGGCACACAAGTTTGATTGAGTTGTGTGTGTTTGCAAGTTGATCAAATGGTTTTGACAGTTGTCTGTGTCTGTGTCTGCACAAGTGGTCACATCCTGTGTTGTTGCTCTCTCTCTCTCTCTCTCTCTCTCTCGCCCATTCTATTTGAGTGCATTTTTATCGAGTTATGCTTTATACATATGACTTGAAACATGACTTGACTTTTGATTGTGATGTATCAAATCTAAAACTGAACACATTCGAATATGTCTAGCCAGAGAGAGAGAGAGGGAGAGAGAGAGAGAGAGAGAGAGAGAGAGAGAGAGAGAGAGAGAGAGAGAGAGAGAGAGAGAGAGAGAGAGAGAGAGGTAGAGAGAGAGAGTTTGAAATGAGTGCAATACTATGTTGATGACGAAATGATGTAAAGTGGTGTCACATGATTGGCCATCTGTAACAAATGATAACATAACAATTAAACTTGTTAATTAAACATTGAAATAATTGAATAATGTTTAGCATGTTCAATCAGGTAGAATAAAAGTACTTAGTGAGAATGGGAAAAGTCCTGGCTGAACAAACAACAAATAAACAAATTTGTTGTTTGTTTGTTCATTCAACCAATTTGATGTTATAATTATGTAGAATGCCTTTATCTGCATACTTAATCAAATGTTTATCATTGTGTTAACCCATTTTGAATTTGAAAGTGTGTTGTTGTTGTTGTGTCTTTTGAGTTACATTAATCTTATTTATACGATCGTAAACGACAACATAGCTTGAAGTTGTGTGAATGAGTTTGAGCGAGTGAGTGAATGATCCTTTCAAGGATGTTTATGTTGGGTTCGGTTTGGTTCGGTTATCGATAGATTGCACATTTGTTGTTGTTGTTGTTGTTGTTGATACTACTGTTTATGCACAATCCGTTTCGAAACTTTTCCTCTAAAATTAGATTTTATTACTATTACTTTAAGGGTTAATATGTTTGTGTGCCACCACCACCACCACACAGAAAGGTAAATGGGTAAATTACGCTGTCCCTTTTCCCTGTTATCGTACTCGTTCATCGCACAGCTATACTTTCCCGTTAATTGAGTCGAATGTTGTTCTTGAGAATGCCCCAAAAATGTTGATCATTTTTGTTTGTTTGTGTGATTTAAGGGAATTTTTGATTGATAACAGGCTTACAGGCAACATTTGTTGCATTGTTACAATGTTACATTCCATCGTCACTGTACGGTCAGTAATCATCATCGTCTGCATGTCAAAGTCGAGTGAAATAAAATTCCCGTACACTTGCACACAAATTGTATTCTAATTTAGTGTGTGTGTGTGCTTGAGAACGATTAGTTCATTGTTAATTGCCCTTTAATGTTGAGATTTCTCTCTCTCTCTCTCTCTCTCTCTCTCTCTCTCTCTCTCTCTCTCTCTCTCTCTCCCCACTCGCCTGACCATCAAACCAACATTCGATCACCTTATGGGCCAATTGTTTCCCTTAACCAACAGGTAAATACACAACTTCTGAGTATTACCTGTCTGTGTGTCGTCCATGCCGCTAATGACGTCAAACAGTTGTGAGCGATATACAGACAACAAAGTGACACTCACAGAAATAGAAACACTTGCAAGCACTCACTTGCCTGATGTTGATTATTATGCAATCTCATCTACTTCTGATCGAGAACACCTTTTGGTCGTCTGTTGGCCAATGACCAATCACGTTCAGATGTTAGCTGCTCAATCGAGTGCCATCAAAAGTGTACAACTACAATTGCTTTGATGATACACATTCGAGGAAGAGAGGAAGGAAAGAAAGTGAAACTCATTTATAAAAGATTGACATTGATTAAGTCATATATATATATTGCACACACACACAAAATGTGTGCGATCGGAAAGAATTTGCAATTATTAATGCTACGTCATTCTAGTGGTGGTGGTGTATGTGAGTTGTTGTTGTGTATTGTATTGTATCATTATCAAATTGAGTACATTTATGCTCAGATTTGTCTTATTTGTTCAGATAATAAAAGCAATACAATCAATATGATCAGATAATAGAAAGCAGATTACAAGCCACCACAAGAGTACATCTGTGCATATGCCGCCTTTCCTGATCGAGCCTGTTGCTTAGTATGTCAGCAACTCATCGTCTACTCGTGCATCCTCGATATATTATATTGACAGTAGTGATCTGGTTTCTTTCTTAATTTGTTTCTTCTTTTTAAAATCTACTAACTCTGACTTTAACTTGTTGAGGAATGTGTGGCTAATTTTGGGTGTTCTCAGAATATGTGCTGTTCCGGTGTGTTGAGTGCACATTCATTTACAGTGCAAGTGCATCTACATTTACATTTACATTTTCATCGCCTTAAGGTCAACTCAAAAGTGTGTTTGTTCGTTTGTGGCCAGACAGACTGCAAATACATGAATTTGCATGAAGGGGAACTTTTGAGTTTGTGTGCCTGTGAGTTCTCTCACTTGTGGAATAGATATAATTTATGTACAAACACACAAACTAATTTCATTCAAACTATTTAAACTTGATGGAAATGAGATTCATATAATGGAAATTTCTGTAATGTGCTCAAGTTTTAATGGGCCTGTGGGTGAGAGTTGACTTGAGTTCATGACTTTTTTTCTCTCTCGAAAGTTCATGACTTTAGGAACATACAGAACACATTGACCCATCGGTGCAACATCATCCGCTTTTTATTACCCGCCATCATGTGATGATGATCGAACTAGAAAGTACGAAATGTGCGTAAGAACACGTAGTTTTAATTGAGACTCTAATTAAGTTTCGAAATATAGTCAAAGTCATCTGTGAACGCTGTGTAACTGTGATCGAGTATTACTCTAATTAATCGACAATCTAATTAAACTTGTTGATTTGTTTGTTCAGTAGTGATGGGAATGACGATGATGCAGTCGGGTGTTGGATTTTAAACTTTTAATTTCATTTGTTTATTTGCACACGTTTTGCTCGTATGATTCATAAACACAAAAATGTACTTTTGCTGCAAGGGAGAGAGAGAGAGAGAGAGAGAGGAGGGAGAGAGAGAGAGAGAGAGAGAGAGAGAGAGAGAGAGAGAGAGAGAGAGAGAGAGAGAGAGAGAGAGAGGGAGAGAGAGAGAGGGAGGGAGAGAGAGAAAGAGAGAGAGAGAGTAGACAACATGTTGTTGTTTTGTCTGTATCTTAATTAAAAAGAGGCAGCTTAATTAGTATTCTAGATTATTCATGAGTGCATCGAGTGAGTGCAAACTTGTGCGTAAGTGTGTTTATTCGTGTCTGATCACCACCAATAACACTTTTTTGTGGCACTCAATTCGAGGCCAATCGAGACAAACATCGAGACAAGCTCAGAAATCAAATTGTCTGTCCAATTGTTGTGTTTGTTCATCTCAAGCTCGACTGTTAATTGAAAAAATGCAAATTCCGCCTGTGTTTGTGTTCTTAATTTGTGAATTCACAAGAACACATTCGTGTCATTTTAGTTGCCATGTACTGTTGAATTGAGTTATTGCTAATTGAAATCGGCGAGAGTTATGACTAAACCAGTATGGTTTCATTATTTCTCCCAAATTCAGAAACCAAATGGCAAATGGAAATTAAACTGTTGTTCTTTTGTTCTGTTCTAACTATCTGATGAAGATTCTAGTATGGATCAATAATAATTCAAAATAATTTATTGCCCATTTCAGTGCAATTTGATAGAAGAGTCAGTACAACAATTTGTACATTGGTTGTCGCGTGTGTGTGTGTGTGCGGTTGTGTGCACGATCAGTTCACTGATTGGCTGTGCTATCTAACGCAATAGACATTGGCAACAGCAGACAACCTCGAGTCTGTCTGTTCACAGCTGTAACTTGACTGTGTGTGAGTTGTATGTTTATTATTCATTTCCATGTTCATCGATTCTGTCGAATCAGCAATGCCGCACTAGGGCAGCAGTCTGCCTTTCTCACTTTGATAAATCATCGATTTGAACACTTCACGCATTCGTCCTCGATCAACTTTACAACACAAAACTCTTTGCCCACTTTCATCTCTGTAATTGAATATATCGAGAGAGAGAGAGAGAGAGAGGGAGAGAGAGAGAGAGAGAGAGAGAGAGTGTGTGTGTGTGTGTGTGTGTGTGTGTGTGTGTGTGTGTGTTCAAAACTGTTTGCACAGTAGAGGAAAGAGTGTGTCGGTGGAAGAATCAATGCCAAAACAGTTGTTGGTGTTCATCGTCTGTTTCTGATCAGCAACCAACGCAACACACAAAATCTATTGCAAACTATTGTTCTACTATTGCACAACATTCACAACCTTATCGATTGATCAATCTAAACTTGTTTCCTTTTTCTATTCCTGCCAACAGATTTCATTCTAGTCGACAAAATATTTCATCTCCTCTCTCAAACTCTTTCTTTTTCTCTTCTGGTCTGTCAAGTCAATCCATCTATCATCATCGTCGTCATAATTAACATCGAAAATGTGCGAGAACACGACCTTTCTGCACGTGGGCGATATGATATCGCTGTACACGGAAAGCACCGGACTAAACGGTGTGTCCGGCTTTCTCTCCACCCTCGGGTAAGTGTGTCTTCTACTTATCAATGTCTCCTATCTATCTATCTATCTATCTATCAAAACTACTACCTATCAAGCAGAGTTTGTCAATAGCAACAGAACAACATCAACATTATAACCACACTAACCCTCAAGCAGCAAAACAGAACACACATAAAAACTTAAAAGTAAACAAGTGTTTTTTGTAGTTGAGTTGATTCGATGGAATTAGATTTGCGTCAGAGCGTTCTCACTATTTTTGTGGGCATTAAACCACCAAATGCGTGATTAGATCATAACGCGTCCAGGCTCAGTGACACTCGAGTAGAGATAGTCGAGTTAGTTCAACTGTCACACAGACAGACAGAACATACAACGAGTGTCAACGACGTCAATCGACGACTAGTCTTGTCGGTTTGAGTGTGAGTGCCGAAATGACAACACACTCAAGTGTACTTCTGTCTGTCACTCACATTTTCTGGTGTATCGAAAGTGTATCGCACTAGCGCGCGCTCTTTTCTTGATCAAGATGATGATGATGGCTCAGATCAGTTTCTACGGTTACGATTGACAAATATACGTCAGGGCAATACTCAAATATCAAACTTATCGCTTTAGGCGGCATTTGTCTTTCAAACGCACACAGACAGGCAGAGAGAAGTGTGGCCTGAACGAGCGATGATCGGTCGATTGCTTTACTTTACCAATTGCGACCAACACAATCAATACATTTCGATTGCTTATCAGCGCGAAGGGAGAGAGAGAGAGAGAGAGAGAGAGAGAGAGAGAGTCGAGTTCTGTGTGCATGCATGTCCAATCACAGTTAATATCAGTCATGACAATATTATCGCAATACTCCTCTACGATAAAACAAAAAAAAACTTGGTCGCCATGGGATGACGCATTCGAACCCATAAAATCGAATCGCACAAATACACACTCACAAACAGACGGACGCACGAACACAACGCCAAACATTACCACCAAAATGAATTATGAATTGAGAAATACAATATAAACAAAAGGGCGATTGTGTGTATGTGTTGATTATGCCCTGTCTGGTGTGTCATAATTCAATTGGCCGATTATGATGATGGCAGGCTAATGTAAGCAAACACTTTCTGTTTGTGTGCATCATCAACGTTTGATAACAAATGATGAATTATTATTGCACTTGAATACTGATTTTGAGTTCGAAAATGTTGTTTCATGGGCGATGGCAAATCAAAGTGATGAAAGTGTTCTGATTGTTGCGTCAATTGACTTGACCACCAACCAAACAATCTACACAAGCCACAAACCGAATGACGATAATTCGTGTATGTTTTAATGATTTGTCATTGATTTTGTTTATCATGTAGAGTGCAATATTTGATAGCACACGTACACAGAGTGAATTCCATCACTGACACTGACACTGACATAACTAGCTGGCCGAATGCTATCATGGTGAGACTATTCCATGGTGGTCTTCACCGCCATTCAAAGTCATTGTGTGTTTACATGTTTAGATGTGTCTGTGATCGAACACAATTTGGCACACAACGAACGGTCGATATGAATGCAAACACCAAATGGATGATGATCAAATGTTTTGGCAAATATATCGAAAGAGTGTTCGAGTGACTATTTGTTGTGTCAGTGTGTGTCTGTGTGTACAATGTCACTGCCGAGACATGTCCGATTGCCATTGACTGTACTGTCTCATTGAAAGTACAATTCGGTTGAGACAACACACACTCGACTAAATAGAGAAACAGACAGGCTGGTTCTGCTCAATCAAGACACACTTTCGCGATTGTAATAGTAAACAATTGTGGAAATAACGGAAGATACTGTTGCGTTATGTTACGTTAAAAGACCTCAAAGCTAAATCTAATGCAAACACACACACACACACACACACACACACACACACAAACGATCATCAATGTAATTATGGCAATAGTGCGCCAATTGCTGTCTGTCTGTCTAGCGCCAACGATGATTGTGCTGTTTATGT
Source organism: Rhizoglyphus robini (assembly GCA_023373905.1). Taxonomy (NCBI): domain Eukaryota; kingdom Metazoa; phylum Arthropoda; class Arachnida; order Sarcoptiformes; family Acaridae; genus Rhizoglyphus; species Rhizoglyphus robini. Next base: position 1,263,767 of record JAKIJQ010000008.1, on the reverse strand, counting down.
GTTTATGTCAAGTGTAGTCAATAGGCAATATCATCATCAAATAGCCACTCACAACAACAAACTGACTGACTGAGTTTCATCTCTACACTTCAGTTCAAAATAAGTTTGTTACTAAATTCGGCGTTTGTAGGCATAAAGGCAAATTGAGCGCGTTATCAATCGATTAACGGGTTAGTGTGTTATTGCATCCTTGCGCCATTCACAAACAGATACAAACAGACACACTCACGCCATTCATCTTGTTTGTGTGTGTTTATCAGAAACTGCATTAGTCACTCTCTCATGTTGGATGACCTTAACTCGTTAGTTAAATATTTAGAGAGTCTGTTGCCAAAGGTGGTCCGACAATTGCATTCACACAAGCCAACACAAACACGTGAGAGTGAATCTAATCGATGATCCTGTCTCTATGCGCTGACCAATTCGCATATATTCTAAAAACACAAATTTGTTACTCATCTTCTCTCTCTCTCTCTCTCTCTCTCTCTCTCTCTCTCTCTCTCTCTCTCTCTCTCTCTCTCTCTCTCTCTCTCTGTCCCTGTCTCGCGCCTTTTCGCCTCTCTCTCTCTCTCTCTCTCTCCTTCTCGCCTTCTCTCCCCCTCTCTCTCTCTCTCTCTCTCGCCCTCTCGCCCTCTCGCCCTCTCGCCCTCGCCCTCGCCCTCGCCTTCGCCCTCTCTCTCTCTCTCTCTCTCTCTCTCTCTCTCTCTCTCTTACACTTTTCATTACACACAACTCATATACTCAATTACTTCATTCATTTACTAGTCTGGTAGACGATCGATGTGTGGTGCAGCCAGACGCGGGAAATCTAAATTCGCCACCAAAAAAGTTCAGAGGTAAGTGTAGTTGTGTTGTTAGGTAGATGTTCTCATACGCCAATTTGCGTTACTAGACTGTCTATTCAAGACATGTCCTATGAATCGATACTCAGCTCAGAAGCAATTCTGGAAAGCGGCCAAACAGTCCTCGACCAACACCAGCGATGCTGTACTGCTCAAAAAGTTGCATGTGAGTTTACTTTGGTCAACACACTTTTAGACAGTGAACTAATTGACCATTTGACTTTCTACCAACAACAGCACGCAGCCGAATTGGAGAAGAAACAAAACGAGACCGAGTACGGCAAAGTGATTGGCAATGAGATCCTGTACGGTGGCGTGATCCAGTTGCTTCATCTGAAGAGCAACAAATTTTTGACTGTGAACAAACGACTGCCAGCACTGTTGGAGAAGAATTCCATGCGAGTTTATCTCGATTCGAACGGAAATGAGGGCTCCTGGTTCTATATTGTGCCCTTCTATAAGTTGCGGTCAACGGGCGATAAAGTGGTGGTGGGCGACAAGGTGGTGCTCACACCCGTGAATGCTGGCCAACCGTTACATGCAAGTAATTATGATCTTGCGGTAAGATATACTTGATTGTGCTCTGGTGATTTAGGACTAAGGGTTGTTTGTCTTTTGTGAACATTTAGGACAATCCTGGTTGTAAAGAAGTGAATGCCATCAACAGTGAGGCCTGTTGGAAGATATCACTCTTTCTGGAGCATAAAGAGAACATTGAAAATGTGTTGAAAGGTAGTGATGTGGTGAGGCTGTTCCATGCGGAACAGGAGAAGTTTCTCACCATGGACGACTATCGCAACAAGCAACATGTCTTTCTGAGGTCTACGGCTCGGGCCACTGCCACCACGGCCACTTCATCGAAGGCCCTCTGGGAGGTGGAGGTGGTGCAGCAGGATCCGTGTCGTGGTGGTGCTGGTCATTGGAATTCGTTGTATCGTTTCAAGCATCTCGCTACTGGACAGTACCTGGCAGCAGAAGTGGACGAAGATGATACGCCCGACTCGATGAGAGATAAGTTGCGTGGTTCACCGGACAAAAGTGTCTACCACTTGATACCGGTGCCGGCGAGCTATGATCTGGCGTCCATCTTTGAGTTGGACGCAACCACCTCGGCTCGAAGTGACAATCTCGTGCCACAGAATTCGTATGTCCGCATGAAGCACGTGTACACCAATGCGTGGGTTCACTCGACCAACATTCCAATCGACAAGGACGAGGAGAGGCCAGTGATGTCCAAGGTTGGCTGTGCACACATCCGCGAGGACAAGGAGGCTTTCGCAATTGTGCCCGTCTCGCCCACAGAAGTACGCGACCTGGACTTTGTCAATGATGCGTGCAGTGTTCTGCTGCAAGTTGTGGCCAAAATGGAAGCGAAAGATGTCACCCAAAATGACCGTAAACTACTGATCCAACTGCTGCACGACATCATCTACTTCATTGCCAATCTGGAGAATGAGCCCAATCGAGTGGGCCCCTTTGAACTCGTACCTCAGTACACGAATCGTGAGCGACAGAAGCTACTGCGTGAGCAGAACATACTGAAGCAATTGTTCAAAATACTGCAGACGCCCTTCACCGACTCGGGCTCTGGCACACTGCTCAAGATGGAGGAACTGAACGATAGTCGCAATGCGAGCTACAAACAGATATTCAGACTGTGCTATCGTGTGCTTCGCCTCTCTCAGCACGACTATCGCAAAAATCAGGAATACATTGCAAAGTGGTTTGGCTTTATGCAGAAGCAAATTGGCTACGACGTACTGGCGGAGGACACAATCACGGCGCTGTTGCATTCGAATCGAAAGTTGCTCGAACAGCACATCACGGCCAACGAGATTGAGACTTTCATTTCGTTGGTGAGGAAGAATCGAGAATCACGTTTCTTGGATTATCTTTCTGATTTGTGCATATCGAAGAAGGTGGCCATTCCAATCACACAGGAACTGATCTGTAAGACTGTGCTGGCACCGAAGAATTCGGATATTTTAATACAGACTCGAATTATGAAAACTTCGGTTGAGGTTGAGATGGATATTGAGAATCCCTCGGGTGAGATTGTGCCACTGGTTACCACCGAAGAGGAGGAGGAGGTGATTCTGGTGTGGGACAATGGCAAACAGAAGGGCTCCATTCGTGAGCTGTCTCAGAATGGCTCACTCGATGATCGTAGTCTACTCGAATACTACCGACATCAGCTCGATCTGTTCAGTAACATGTGTCTCGATCGGCAGTATCTCGCAATCGACAATCTCTCACCACACCTCGACATTGAACTCATCCAGAAGTGCATGTCCGATGAGGCACTTCCCTACGACCTTCGTGCCTCCTTCTGTCGCCTCCTACTACACATGCACGTCGACCGTGATCCCCAGGAACAGATCACACCGGTCAAGTACGCCCGACTCTGGTCTGAGATACCCAAAAAGCTGTCAATCGGGGACTATGATCGAAACAAGCGAGAGTCAGATGTGGCCACCAAGGAGAGTGTCAAGCGGAAGCTCTCCTCTACCATGAACTTTGTCGAGGACTATCTGTGCAATGTTGTCTCACACGAGTGGTCATTCACGGACCGTGAACAGAACAAACTCACTTACGAAGTTGTGAAACTGGCCCGAGAGTTGATCTACTTTGGTTTCTACAATTTTAGTGATTTGCTTCGGCTCACGAAAACGTTGTTGAACATTTTGGACTGCACAGCAGACTCGCCTAGTAATGCAAAAGGCAACAACAACAATGCCAACAGCAAAGGCAGTCCAATCAGTCGAGACTCGAAATCGCCGAATGGCAAAGTGGACAAGGCCAACCAGCCAGTGAAGAAGACCATCAAGAAACAAATGTCACTGATACTGCAGAGTGCCGTGTCCAAGAACAAGCCGGCGACCATTGCGGAACAGGAAGAGTCGGGCGCCAACGATCAGCACACGATGGCCAACTTGGTGATGAACAATTTGATAGAGAACGAGGCACCACCGAGTTCGCTTCAAGGCTCACGGAAGACCAGTTCCAGTGGGATCACTCACTCGACATCGGTGGACAGTGCCAACTTACCGTTAGAAGCCTCTTCAGCCACGACCAACAAGACAAACCCGAACACGTTGACTGGCCAAACGCCATCTCGAAGCAAACTTCAAATGGACACCCTGGTGATGGACACAAAATTGAAGATTATCGAAATTCTGCAGTTCATTCTCAATGTTCGACTCGACTATCGAATCACGGGACTGTTGTCAATCTTTAAGCGTGAAATTGATCAGAGTCATCAAGGTTCAGTGGGTCCTGCTGCTAGTACTACCGGTGCACCTGGTTCTAGTTCCATTATAAAAGCCAACAATGGTTCCACTAGCAATTTGGCAAGTAAACAACAGCAACAACAACAAACACAACAATCGAATGCATTCAACTTTTCGACTCAATCCTCTCACGATGGCAGTGAAGAGTCGGGCAATGTTAGCATTGGCGAGAAGGGCATCGATCTCGACCGAATTGGCCAACAAGCGGAACAGATCTTTGGTGATGAGATCGATCTGGACGGCAATGGTGGGTGCACCTTCCTGCGAGTACTCGTGCACCTCACCATGCACGAGTACCCGCCACTGGTGAGTGGTGCACTGCATCTCCTGTTTCGGCACTTCTCACAGCGACAAGAAGTGTTGCACTCTTTCCGACAAGTGCAACTGCTCGTGTCGAGCAACGATGTAGAGAACTACAAACAAATCAAAACAGATCTCGACCAGTTCCGGTTGATTGTTGAGAAGTCCGAACTGTGGGTGTACAAGTCAAAGACGGTCGAAGACGAGAATCCACCAATGGCGCGCCATCCTCAGTTGCAGTCGTCCATCAACACCTCAACACCGAGTTCGTTGCTCAAGCTCAACACGTTGGGCAGTTCACTGGACCACAGCACCGAATTGCATTCAAAGTCCTCAATGGGCAATACCTTACAAACGCCATCAGGGCACACCAGCTCGGTGTCCTGTCCTGCATCGCCCTCAATCTACAGTCATCAACAGGATGCAATGCTAAGTCAAGTGTCAAAGGATGACCAACGAGCCGCAATGGCCTCCTCCCTCTCGGCGCTGCTCTCAATGAACGCAGACTCATTCCATTCGTGCATCAACTATGAGACCATCAAGAAGATTCTGTCTCGGTTGACGAGACTTTGTGTGCAAGAGGTCACAGGACCATCGAACGAACAGAAAGCGCGAAAACACGAGCAACGACTACTGCGTAACATGGGCGCACACTTTGTGGTGCTTGAACTGTTGCGCATTCCGTACGACAAGAAGGACATGCTCATGGACGAGGTGATGAAGATGGCACACGAGTTTCTGCAACACTTTTGCCTGTCTAATCATCAGAACCAGAGTATACTCGAGAAGCATCTCGATCTGTTCATGAATCATGGGGTAAGTGTGTGTGTTCGATTTAGTGTTAAGGTTTGGTGTTCGGTTTAGTGTTAAGGTTTGGTTTTAAGGTTTGGTGTTCGATTTAGTGTTAAGGTTTGGTGTTCGATTTAGAATTCGATTTAGAGTTCGATTTAGTGTTAAGGTTTGGTGTTCGGTTTAGTGTTAAGGTTTGGTTTTAAGGTTTGGTGTTCGATTTAGTGTTAAGGTTTGGTGTTCGATTTAGAATTCGATTTAGAGTTCGATTTAGAGTTGGATTTAGAGTTCGATTTAGTGGTTTCGATTTAGTATTTCGATTTAGTGTTAAATTTAGAGTTCGATTGCACTAGAGTGCCTAGAGTGTTGATAACCGTTGTTGATTAACCTTTAACCTTTGTAACCTTTAACCTTTGTCCTCAATCTCCCGTAGCTACTGGAAGCGAAGACAATGTGTGCCATCTTCAAGGACAACATTACCCTGTGTAATGACATCAACGAACGAGTGGTGCAACATTTTGTGCACTGTATCGAGACGAAAGGCCGTCACGTGCAGTATCTAAAATTTCTCCGAACAATCGTCAAAGCGGAAGGTCAAGTGGTGCGGAAGTGTCAGAATCTGGTCATGCAGGAGTTGATCAATGCGGGCGACGAGGTGCTCGTGTTCTACAATGACAAGACTTCCTTTGCCAATTTGGTCGAGATGATGAGAAGTGAGAAGCAACAGTTGGACGAGGTTGGACCACTGCACTATCACATCAATCTTGGTGAGTTCGATGTTCGTGTTGTTGTTCGAATAGTAATTCTGTTTGTTCATTTAAGTCAAACTACTCGCTTGTTGCACTGAAGGCAAGAATGCTTTCACCGAGGTGAAGTGTCACTCTCTCCTCTCACTGGACGACATTCTCATGGTAGTCCAACACGAGGACTGTATTGCCCCAGTTAAAGAGGCGTACATTGACTTCCTGGCACACTGTTTCATTGACACTGAAATGGAAATGAAAGAGATCTACAACTCAAATCACATTTGGACCCTACTCGAGAACTTTCTGGTGGACATTGGCTCAGTGTCCAGTTCGCCACACGACCGTAACCATGCAGACTTTGCACTCGAGAGCTATGTGTCCACATCCATCATCAACCTGATCACCATCTTCTTCAATTCGCCCTACAGTGATGGCAGTTCCATGGTGCAGACTCACCAGCCTGTGTTCATCAAAACGCTGCAAAGCATCTTCCGGTTGAGTACCTGCACTTGGCTCAATCTACCACAGCGCATCAATGTGGAGAACTGTTTGCGCACCCTAGTGGACATATCCAAGAACCGGGGCATAGCCATTCCTATTGAACTCGAGACACAGGTGTTGAATATGTTCCAGAAACAGAATCTACTCACAAAGCACACACGGGTTTGGCTGTCCGCAGCGCGGTCAAGTGCACGGCGACCCTTTGGCCACGACATCATTTCACTCTATCCCTCAATGGCACGGGCCAACTTGAACGGTTCAATCGGCGGCCAATTCAGTGGACAGAACTATCGAAACGATCGATCGATCATTGATGCTTTTCAGGACATTGTGACACTGCTGGAGGAACAGCTGCGGCCACTGGTGCTCGCAGAACTGTCCGCACTGGTGGACGTGCTCTACAAGCCAGAGACACTCTTCCTGTACAATTCGATAGCGAGAAGAATATGCGAAAATGGTGGATTCATTTGTAAGTTGATCAAACACACGGAGAAGTTGATGGAGGAGAAGGATGAAAAGTTGTGCATCAAGGTGCTGCAAACGCTCAAAGAGATGATGGATGTCGATGCTAAGTTCGATGATCGGGTATGTCTCGGGAATGCTTCGCTCTTTACTAACCGTAACTCACTTCTCTCTCTCTCTCTCTCTCTCTCTCTCTCTCTCTCTCTCTCTCTCTCTCTCTCTCGCCCTCTCTCTCTCTCTCTCTCTCCCTCTCTCTCTCGCCCTCTCTCTCTCTCTCTCCCTCTCTCTCTCGCCCTCTCTCTCTCGCCCTCTCTCTCGCCCTCTCTCTCTCTCTCACTCTCTCTCTCTCTCTCTCTCTCTCTCTCTCTCTCTCTCTCTCTCTCTCTCTCTCTCTCTCTCTCTCTCGCCCTCTCTCTCGCCCTCTCTCTCGCCCTCTCTCTCGCCCTCTCTCTCTCTCTCTCCCTCTCTCTCTCCCTCTCTCTCTCTCTCTCTCTCTCTCTCTCTCTCTCTCTCGCCCTCTCTCTCTCCCTCGCTCTCTCTCTCTCTCTCTCTCTCTCTCGCTCTCTCTCTCTCTTCTAACTCGATTATAACATAAATCTTTCTTTATCTTTTTATCGCTTTTCCACTTCTAACCGGATCACTAACATTCGAGCAGTAAGTTTTCTCGTAACCTCTTACGTTACAAGTTACCTTACCTTTACACTTCACTGATGCATTACTTCAACTGTTACTTATCACTTTAGGGAGATGCATTACGTAAGATTCTACTGGATCGTTACCTGGTGAAGCAGCAACACCGTCCACAGACACCGAACAGTATCGCTACAGCGGTGGACACAGTCGACGGTATTGTATCGAACAACTCGTCCACCTCCTCAACGCCATTAGTAAATGAATTTGGTTTGGTTGCCGACTCGTTGACTGACAAAGCGGAACGGCGGACATCGAATGGCACACTTCTGGCATCCCGATCGAACTCATTCTCCGCAACTTACCTCACTGACTATCATTCATTTGCTGTGGGTGGAGAAGCCGAAGAAGAGATCACCACTGGCACCAGTCTGTATGGCCCGAAGATCGCCAAGAAGAGACTGCCAACAAGTCAACAACAACAGTCAGCTGGTACAGCGCCCACAATTCCCACTCACGGACCAGGCGCGAAGATGTTGAATCGGGCTGACATGACCCTGCTCGCTGTGCAGTGTCATCTCGACCGGGAGGGCGCGAGCAACATGGTCGTGGAGCTGATCATGTCCAATCCGAGCTATTCGATCTTTGTGGAGAGTGTCGAGCTGGGCATTGCACTGCTCGAGGGCGGCAACAGTATGATACAGAACTCTATTTACCATAAATTGAAACAAGGCAACAATTCGGAGAAGTTCTTCAAGGTGTTCTATGACAAGATGAAGTTTGCCCAGCAGGAGATCAAGTCGACCATCAGTGTTAGCTCTAGTGATTTCCATAAAAGTATGTGATTGCTTTGATTGATTGCTTCGAATTTTGTTTTACTAATTTGATTGTTCTCTTTTTTAGCCGGATTCACGAACGATAACGAGATCTCCACACCAATGTTGATGGGCCAAATTGAGGAGAACGGCACCCTGGACAACTCCACCGCCACACCCAACAATCCACTGTTATCGAATCTGGTCACGAAGCGGCTCACCCTGAGACAGTCACATCAGTCGAAAGTGCCCAAGCTGCCATCTGAGATTGCTGTGATGCGACAAATTCTCCGTTTCCTTCAGCTTCTCTGTGAGAATCACAACTCTGATTTGCAGAATTTCCTGCGCTCTCAAACCATCAAGAACAACTTTAATCTAGTGTCGGAAACGTTGATCTTTTTGGATCGAATTTGTGGGTCGACTACTGGGGGGTTGGGTCTGCTCGGTCTGTACATCAACGAGTCGAATGTGGCACTGGTGAATCAGACCCTGGAGACCCTGACCGAGTACTGTCAGGGGCCGTGTCACGAGAATCAGAACTGCATAGCGACCCACGAGTCGAATGGCATTGACATTATCATTGCACTCATACTGAACGACATCAATCCACTGGGCAAGAAGCGAATGGATCTGGTGCTCGAACTGAAGAACAATGCATCGAAGCTACTGTTGGCCATCTTGGAGAGTCGAACCGATGCGGAGAACTCGGAGCGCATCATGTACAACATGACACCCAAACAGTTGATCGAAGTGGCTTGCAATGCCTTCCATCAGAAGGTTGTGCCACCAATGCCCGAACCAGAAATTGTGCCAGTGCGTCTGCCAACCCAGACACTGATCGATGACACAGTGCCGCCCACGATTGAGCCAGTGCCCGACCCGGTGAGTCGCAAACCAGCCGAGCTGGTCAACCCTAAAGAGGTTGGCCACAACATCTACATTCTGTCCCACCAGCTGGCACAGGTGAACAAGGAGCTTGCGGACATACTGAAGAACCCCAACAAGGTGGATCTGATGTTTGATCAGAGTGCCAAGATCAAGGAGGCACTCACCTACTATCAGTCGCACACTTTCCAGATTGAGATTGTTCGGACAGACCGAACCATGGAGCCGATTGTCTTTCCTGTGCCGCCAATTTGTGAGTTTTTGACTTCGGAGTCCAAGATGAAGGTTTACTATACTGCGGAGAGAGATGAACAGGGCAGTAAGGTGTCGGACTTTTTCGAGCGGAATGATGATCTGTTCGGGGAAATGAACTGGCAAAAGAAGTTGCGAGGTATGAATGTTCAGTTTGTTCTCACTTTGTCTCACTGTTTGGTTGATTGTGCCAATAGGTCAGCCCCTACTGTACTGGGTGTCCCGTCACATGTCCCTCTGGAACAGTTTCTCCTTCTATCTCGCCTTTGTAGTGAATCTGATTGTGGCTTTCTTCTATCCGTTTCCCAACAAAGCAGGTAACTCCATCGTCAACACAATTTCGCCAATGCTCGATGATGGTAATGATGATTTGTATAATAATAATCCCTTTGTGTTTGTCTATTTGTGTCCACCACCCCCTCCTCACAACCTTGTACAACAGCAACAATTGACAGTCGTCTTTCGGCAGCAATTTGGGCAATCTTTCTGTTCTCCTTCGCGTCGCTGTTGTCCTTTCCGGGCAAGTTGGGCATCCGCGTCCTGATAGCCTCCACCATACTACGGCTCATCTTCAGTATTGACATACAGCCCACACTCTGGCTGCTGGGCACCACTCAGGTGTTCATCAAGGCTATCCATCTCATTAGTATTATGGGCAATCATGGCACGTTCAACAAGTCGGTGCGCAAGATTCTCACCGATCGAGAGTTTCTCTATCACATTGGCTATCTGGCCTGCTGTGTCATTGGACTCTGTTGGCATCCTTTCTGTTATTCTATTTTGGTGAGTTCTCTCTCTCTCTCTCTCTCTCTCTCTCTCTCTCTCTCTCTCTCTCTCTCTCTCTCTCTCTCTCTTTCTCTCTCTCTCGCCCTTTCTTTCTCTCTCTCTCTCTCTCTCTTTCTTTCTTTCTTTCTATCTATCTATCTCACCATCTCTCCCGCCTTCTCGCCCTCTCGCCCTCTCTCGCCCTCTCGCCCTCTCTCGCCCTCTCTCTCTCTCTCTCTCTCTCTCTCTCTCTCTCTCTCTCTCTCTCTCTCTATTTCGCCCTCTCTCGCCCTTTCTCTCTCTCTCTCTCTCTCTCTCTCTCTCTCTCTCTCTCTTTCTCTCTATCTATCTATCTCGCCATCTCTCCCGCCTCTCTCGCCCTCTCGCCCCTCTCTCTCTCGCCCTCTCTCTCCCTCTCTGACCTAACTGACCGAAACACAACTTCTTAAAACAGCTACTGAACGTGGTGTACCAAGAGGAGACACTCAAAAATGTGATACGCTCCGTGACCCGAAATGGTCGTTCTATCATTCTCACCGCTCTACTCGCGCTCATTCTCGTCTATCTCTTCTCCATCTTTGGTTATCTCTTTTTCCGGGATGATTTCCTGCTCGAAGTGGACGCGAATGGCTCGTCGAAACAAATTGGCGATTCAAGTGAAGAGGCACCGCCGATTTCGTTCGATTTGCCTGCTTCGATGCTGCAGGCAAACGAAACGGTGGTGAACAGAACCTCAGAACAACAGTCCAACCCGTATATGTTCTGTAACAAAGAGAACTGTACTGAGACGGAAGGAGCACATCAAAGTGTGCTCATGGGCATGATGGACTCACCGCACAACAACAAACCGGTACCAGTAAATGTACGATCATCTTCCAACACTCAACAGCCTGAAGCCACATCAACAGCGGACGAGGACGACGAGCCCGAGGAGTCAAAAGAGCGAGCCTGTGATTCCCTGATCATGTGCATCATCACCACCCTCAATCACGGTCTACGGAACGGTGGTGGCATTGGTGACGTCCTCCGGTCGCCCAGCTCGAACGAGTCCCTCTTTGTCGCTCGTGTCATCTATGATCTGCTCTTCTTCTTTGTGGTGATCATTATCATTTTGAATTTGATTTTTGGTGTCATCATTGACACGTTTGCTGACTTGCGTTCTGAGAAGCAGCAGAAGGAGGAGATTCTCAAGAACACATGCTTCATTTGTGGTAAGTGGTTTCGGGTGATTGAGTCGTTGGGTGCTGAGTTTACTCTTTAGGCCTCGACCGATCCGCATTCGACAACAAGAGCGTCTCCTTCGAGGAGCACATTCGAACGCAACACAACATGTGGCACTATCTGTACTTTATTGTGCACGTCAAAGTGAAGGATCCTACTGAATTCACTGGACCCGAGAGTTATGTGGCTTCCATGATCAAGGTGAGAGAGCTTCCGGTCATAGATTAGACTTATTCAATTTGTCAAAAACCAACCAAAACAGGAGCGCAATCTGGACTGGTTCCCTCGAATGCGTGCAATGTCACTCGCGGCGGAGGACAGTGGCGACGAGCAGAGTGAGCTGCGCACCTTTCAATATGCACTGAACGATGCTGTTGTGATGATCAAAGATCTGAGTCAACAGTTAGGCGAACTGAAAGAACAGGTCAGAGTTGAAAGGTCATTTCCGTTGTTTGTGTACTAACCCATTCCACTGTCCACACATGTAGATGATGGAACAACGCAAACAGCAGCATCGCAAGGGAATACTCAACTCGAACATTTCGACCATCACCAACCCGGACCGATGACATTGACAAAATGGCCATTCAATGCAATGCCGTTCAATAAGCCGTTCAATCGACAACCCCGTGACTGTAAACCCAGACAAGTTTGATCTTCTTTATCGCTTTGTCTCTTGTATACTTTTTGTTGTTGTTATTATCGCGCGCGAAGCGATGTTCACGAAATAACTCAATTGGAGCAATCATCACCATTACCATCATCATCATCATAATCGTCATCGTCTTTTGATCATCATTTCTTATTATGGTTTTTTGTTGTGTTAATATATATATACATACACTTTGCAATAAAGATTTAGTCAATTTATTACTATCAATAGACTGATGATGGTGTAATCGAATGCATATATTTCAAAAGGTAACAGATTGAGTTCGATTTCGAGAGTCGAATCGTTGCTTCGATCGTTCAGTGGTTGGTTTGGTTGTTGTCTTATCATCGAGCGCACAACCGGAAAGTTAGCCTTCTTTTGGATTGTGCAAAGAGAGAGAGAGAGAGAGAGAGAGAGAGAGAGAGAGAGAGAGAGAGAGAGAGAGAGATGGAACAACTTTATTCGTAAAACAAACAAAGGAAGCCGCTCACCTACGGTGAGGTGCCAAATAGCACGGCATACTGATCAATCCGCAAGGACATGTGTACAATGTAAAAGATACATAAATTTGGGAAAATGCTAAATAAAGTACAAAAAATAATGATATATTACAAAATGGTAGATACTAGTCATAGATGTGGTGGTGTATCATCTTGATTGAGTCGATGAGTACTCGTTCTGCAATTTCGTAGAGTTTTTCTTTATCAAGCTGGAACCTCTCGAAGAAGTTCACCACTTGATGACTCAGACTCCCTCTAGCTCCGAACCAAAGTCCAATTACCTCGAATTCCCGTCTGCCAAATTGGGAGTACTTCTGGGTGAGGTCTGGAATGCATGGCACGTACGTCTTCGACTTGTCTCCTTGAACTTCTGTCTCCACATCGTCGTTGGTCTCGAATCTGACTGTAGGGTCAATCAGATAGGCTTTGTTTTCCTTCGGGTCGAATGCGAGGATATCGATGAACCGATTTCGTCCTTGGTCGTCCACACATTGCGCCTCTTCAACACAGTGGTAGCCTTTTTCGCGGAGTAGCTTCAGGATGCTACGCTTGACACGGTGGTGTCGATCGTTACGGCGCTCGTCATTGAAAGAGCAGGCTCCCAGGACATGTTTTAGTGTTTCATGTATGGGTTGAGTCTCATAGCGCCGGCAACGGCGGCAATGGGGGTTGGAAGCCTGTCTCTCGTTTTGCGGGACGCCATTCAGATTCGCGTAGTTGATTGAAAGTTTGATGGCACCGGTCCATTCGGAACATGAGAGCGTGTTCTTGTCGCTGACAAAGTTGTTGGCCCTGAGAGAGAGAGAGAGAGAGAGAGAGAGAGAGAGGGAGAGAGAGAGGGAGAGCGTATGATTGATAAAGCAAATATTATCATAACGACATTTGGCCATTGCTGCTGACTAGACGAAATATGATGGTCTTTCAATGTTGTTCAATACCGACAAATGTGCGATGCGCCTTCAACTACTGCACTTATCAACTGGCCGGTGTGACTGATGTTGCTGTCGTTGCTTTTTTTTCTCTCTCTCACTCACTCACTCACTCACTCACTCACCACTCACTCACTCACTCACTCACTCTCTCTCTCTCTCTCCCTCTCTCTCTCTCCCTCCCTCTCTCTCTCTCTCTCTCTCTCTCTCTCTCTCTCTCTCTCTCTCTCTCTCTCTCTCTCACTTTCCTCGCATAGTATGTGTGAATTTCCTTTCATACATCATTTTGAGTACGAGATTTATTGATATTGTGTGATCCACTTATCAGTCAACGACAGTGTCTCGTGTATGAGAGCATCAAACATTAGACAAAAAACGAGAGGTGATCGCTTCAACTTTTTCTTTGATAGTATTGCGAAATCACTCTCGCTAGGGAGTTTGATTTTGGGAATTATAAATATAAGTACCAAGTGATAAGGACATTTACTATTTCGAGGATGAAACAATCGATTTCGCTCAATGTGTTCAACTTTGGGCCAACTTTGAACTAGACTTTGGAAGTCATCCATTCACGAAGGGCGAAAGTGAAATGAATCACTTTGCTCAACTCAATCACAGACGCAGACAATTTCAATTAACTCTCTCAATTAAGTCTCCCTTTCGTTTTCTCACAATTCGAACTTGAACTTGAAAGTATCTAGTGCAATCAAACTTCCTGTTTCGTATTGTTATTGTTACTTTGTGTCTACAATTTTCAAATTAGATTAGTATTGCATTTAAGGTTTTGAATTGAACTCGACGGCATTTGGCGAACCATTGAAGTGTGTCACCAAAAGAGTGTGTCTCTCTGTCTGTCTGTCTGGCTATACTTGAACGATATCTCATCATCCTACAAAGACCGATCCTCGTTAACGTTCACTTTTGTACGTCTTTTCTCGGTGTCATCATCCGAGCCGCAGCATTCAAAGAGGCGAAGTTAGGCAATGTAGACGCAATACAACTCGACTGGTGAGTAATACGAAAAGGTGGACTTTGGTGACACTTCACATCGATCACGTTTGCACGTAGCACACGAGCTCTTTCAACATCATCACCATGTCTGCATGTCTATGCAAACGCGAACATGATGATGATGATGGCTTGCAGTTCTCTGTTCGCACTCACTTCATCCCGTTGTCTTATCTCATACATCGAACACGGTCGATAAGTGAGCCCACCAAAATTCGTATAACTCGAATGTATTCCTAACCTTTTTGCTCTTGTCCAGACATAGATGACCATGGCCACACACTATCTATCGGTGTCTTGAAGTGTAATTCACTGTGTTACAATGAGAATCAATTCTTTGTTATTGTTTTTTCGTAACACTTTTTTTTTGTCCTAGTCGTCAGTGTGTCTTGAAGTGTAATTCACTGTGCAACAGTGAAACACAATTCTTTAAAATGTGTTGTAACTCGTCATCATCACAATTTGACAATGACGACGACGACGATGATGATGATGATTGGACGAATGTCGGTACATTTTGCTTTGAAATTCACAAGTTCGCGATTAGGATCGATCGATCGGAGTGTCATATCAGTTTGTGTAAGGGAGAGCAATGCAGCAGACATTAGAAACCCAAGATTATATACGAGAGCAGCCTTTGCACTGTGCACACACACACACACACACACACACAGTCACGGTTATCCTAACTTGGTTGCTGTCTGACCAGAGTGTGACGAGTGTGCAATTCTACGATGGCTTATCATAATTGGGCCAAGTCGATTGGCAGTTCCGAATAAAGGTGTTGAATGGTTAGGTTATTGAATACAGTAAGGAATACATAGAATTGGGACACAAATCGAATTGTTCACAACTGGACGGATGTCTGTGCACTCGTGCATCACTAAATTGTGTTTGTATTTCTGGTTTTACCAATACTCAGTGTATATCTAGTTTCATTTTGCCACTTTCGACTTGCATCACTCTTTCCTCACCATCCACCACGGACCAATCGGTACAGTCGATGTTGGGTGTGGTGCTGGTGTTGTGTTAATGTTAGTCTTTGCTCTGTTGATGATTGCACAAATCACCACCACCTTCTCTGTAATCATCACAAGTGTGACTTCAACTTGAACTTGGCCAGGCGTCAATCTCTCTCTCTCTCTCTCTCTCTCTCTCTCTCTCTCTCTCTCTCTCTCTCTCTCTCTCTCTCTCTCTCTCTCTCTCTCTCTCTCTCTCTCTCTCTCTCTCTCTCTCTGTGTGTGTGTGTGTGTGTGTGTGTGTCTGTGCACTCACTCCATCGGTCGACTCACACTCTTCTGTGTGCTCGTCTGCCTGTCTATCTGCCGATCGAATCATTTGTCAATCGATTCGTTGATGTCGTGCTAGTGGTAGCAGTTACTTACTTTGGTCGCATAAAGATGTCGCAATCGAGTACCACAAATACACCAGAACAGCACACAATCAGTTTTGGTTGACGGTTGCCCATCACTAGCACGACATCACTAAGGCAAGACATC
The DNA here is from genome assembly GCA_023373905.1 of Rhizoglyphus robini. Lineage (NCBI taxonomy): Eukaryota > Metazoa > Arthropoda > Arachnida > Sarcoptiformes > Acaridae > Rhizoglyphus > Rhizoglyphus robini. The sequence goes on along the minus strand of JAKIJQ010000008.1, from coordinate 1,247,681 downwards.
ATCATCATCCCGATGAATGGCAATCAGCAGCAGCAGCACCAACAACCAATCAAGTGATCACCATCATACACAGTACCAGAGTACATGGGCACATACACACAAACAACCAATCAATGTCTCGTAATAATAATCATCAATACCAAACATCAACATCAACATCAATCAAACGGACTGTCGTCGGCTGTCCAATGTGTCGAGACACACACATGGTCACATGGTCTTATCAATCAACAATTTAATGAATGTAATAATATATGTTATATTAGACAAATTAGCGATTTGACTCATCAGTGCGACTTGATCACAGGAGATTCGATTCGATACATTGGATTGGGTTAATTAAGCAACAATTAGAACAAACATGGAACAGGCAGAGAGAGAGAGAGAGAGAGAGAGAGAGAGAGAGAGAGAGAGAGAGAGAGAGAGAGAGAGAGAGAGAGAGAGAGAGAGAGAGAGAGAGAGAGAGAGAGAGAGAGTGCACCTTGTCTGTGTCTGTGTTTTCTTGTAGTCTGAGGGACAGTTCTATTTTGACCAAACTATTTAGTTTGCTAGTCAAAAGTTGGGTAAATTTGCTCGGAAACGATTAGTGTCTTTGGTGAATGATTGTTGAATGGTTACTGTGGCGCAACAGGCAGACAACTCAACTGTCACCCGTCTGGTTGGCCTTATCTGGTTGGTGAATGTGTCCACCGACACTGTCATATCGCCTTTCTTCTTGTCTCGAGTCTCACACTCAGTCCTTCACTCACTTCATTTGGGTGCGCACGATAGATCTACTACACTCGGTGTTCGCTTTGTGTGTTCGAATGTGTTCGACAGTTCGGGCGTGTATCATTTCACTCATCCACGTCCGATTGGCTTCTTTCAGAGCGCATATACACTCACTCATACACTCTTATCAGACTAATCGGTCTGTATCGAAGTGATCGGTCGGTGTCGAACGCGCGTCTCGTTTCGTGCTCTCAGTCTTTTCCATCTTGGTGCTCCAACGAAACGGACTCATCACTGCCTGAGCTGCTGCATGTGGTCCCATTCACTCAATGTCGTGTTTGTCAACAACCCAATAATACATTGCATTGTATATTATCATTTGTGTGCGCGCGCTTTTGTGCCTGACGTCACCGACTGACCAACCAACCAAAGAAGACCATCACCATCATCGATCTGTTCAAGTAAGTCGCACTCATTTGCTGAACCATATAATATAACCAAATGCCAAAAGTCAAAGGTTAAAGATCATCATACTGTCGATCAATAAGTAAGAATTGAATTAAGAATTGTGCTTGCATTGCAGTTCGTTTCCTAAAATGGCTCAGGAATTGATTGAAGTTGCCGAACTTGTTCAATGTTTGTGTATGAGCTAATTCGATTAAGCAATCGAGCAATGGTTGATCGCACTTGCAAAAGTGTTCAATGAATACAGACACAAATTGATTCAGGAAATCACTCGTTCACAGTCACAATAACCGATCAATGTCAGTCTGACATTGTTGAGTAACTTGATAGTCGCGTAATGCGACAACAGTGCGAACAACAACAATGTACGTACGTACTTTGTTACGTATTGTTTCGCATGGTTCTCATTGTTTGGCAGAGAGAGAGAGAGAGAGAGAGAGAGAGAGAGAGAGAGAGAGAGAGAGAGAGAGAGAGAGAGAGAGAGAGAGAGAGAGAGAGGAGAGAGAGAGAGAGAGAGAGAGAGAGAGAGAGAGAGAGAGAGAGAGAGAGAGAGAGAGAGAGAGAGAGAGAGAGAGAGAGAGAGAGAGAGAGAGAGAGAGTAACATTATTACAATGTTTAGCGTTATGTTTTGTTTATATATACTACAATTATTATTATCTACTAGTCTTATAATAGGCACATGATAAAACCCAAACTTGTAAGTAATTGTAATCGATTCGAATTTGGGTTTGCACACTCAGACAAAACCAAGATTTCCTCGTTCCGATTGACGTCACTGTGCAATAGTCACCCTAATGTCTGTTACGAGCATGAACTCTATCGCCCATCATCATCATCATCATCACCCTCTGTGTAGTGTGTCACAATTTGGTCGGGTTTTCTGTTACCATGCACCGAACTGACACTCACATACAAACAGACAAATACTTGTGAGCCGACAAAACAAATTCGACTTAATCATGCACTTAATTTGGCTAATCCATGCACACAAACACACAGACACAGACACAGATAAGTCTAGTGTTAAGTGAGGTATTAAGTAACTAAGACTGCACATACACCAAATGTCGATCAATCAATCAATGAATTGTTCGATCACGTTGTCAATCGATGTAAAAGTAAATCAAAGTGAAGTGATGATTTCCTTCCTAGTTGAATGAAAGTGAAGGTCAGTCAAAGAAAGCACAACAATCAATCAATCAGCCAAATGATCATCACCAAAACGAACTTATCATTAAGTGATATCAAAGTCAAAACAATTTATATAAATTTAGGTTTCAATAAAAGTTGTGCGCTCATTTTCTTGCTGATTGGGGTGCGTTTGGTTGTGCGGTACGCGACACATTGTTCGTATATCTTAGGTGCAATCGACATTTAACTCTGGTTTCAGTTGATCAACTCGACAAGATTTACTTGAGTAAGTGTGTCAATGTGAATTCAATTTCCCCATCACACCTCGCCTAAGTTGCTGCTGCATTTTTCTCTTCATTTGTACAATCGATTTAGTGTTTTTCCCATGTAAGGTATGATTTCTTATTCGATGTCCTGTCTGTTTTGTTCTTTTTGTGGTGATCATACAATGGCCAATTGTCCGTACGTGATCAATTAGAGTGATCATTAATGTCTCGTGTCTCATGAATGTTCTGTTCAACACATCGAAACACATTGATCGCACTACTTGACACTACCACCGATTAGTGGTTCAGACTGACCGAAACCGAGTGATTTCAGTTGTCATCAGCAATCGACACACACAAAATCGTGCTCACTACACCGCTTCACTCATTTCCTCATGTGTCGGTCTGTTGAGAACAGAATCTTTTTTGTGATCTATTTGTGCGCTACATTAATATAATAAGTTTAAAATATAACAATAACATAAATTGACAGTTGCATTGCAGCAAATTGAGAACACTTTGTCTAATCGATCTCGTATGGGTCACCTTGACAGTGGTGAGCGTGAAGTGCTCAACGTGCCAATGTTCACCCGCGTCAAGGCGCAGTCACTCGATCAGGAAAAAGAGTCGGAATCACTCGAGCGCGAACTCGAGTTGACAAAGAGGTGTCCAAATGTCCTTCAGTTTGGCTTCACTTCGATCACTAAATCGTTATCACAATTATTGGTTATGTGTGGTGATCGAACAAATTGTCGTTCATCAACACCGTCATCATCATTATTGTTATGTTATGGCTAATTTTGTCTTTCTTTCGTGTCTTATGTCAGCAGCAGCACTCAAGCGCGCGATTGATTTGTGCGTTCAATGTGTCCGACAATCGAACTACTAACGATTTTGTCAATTAGCACGTGTGCACAACACTTGTTTCAGGCGTATTGCTGTGATTGACTGAATTTATCTTGGTTTGATTGTTTTAGTTCATTATGCCTTCAGTCTTTTGTCCAATTTACTTCCTAATTCTGACCGTTGGTCAGTTGTTCAGTATCGATTGGCACTCTTCCGGCATAGTTTTGTCACCATCAAATCACTGTAAGTCATGAACTTATCATGTGTTTGCTTCTTTTTTGTTTGGTTGCGAGTGCATCACTTGAATGAACAACCACCGACACATTGAACTGTATGCAATGTATGACACAAACATTGTGTCTGTCTCAGTTTATGTTGTGTCTATCTGTCTGTGTCAGACTTGTTGATTGTATCTGTTGTGTCTTGTTTGTTGTAGATGTGCTCGAGTGCACTGCACCAGAACACATTTCTTGTTGATGATGATGATGATGATGTTGTTGTTGTTGTTGTTATTGACCATTGTTGGACACTCGATCTCGCCGCTCTCGATTAATATAACTTAACCGAAGTAACCGAGACAAGCCCTATCACTTTTTTCCTTTCGATATCTACTAAGAAGGAGAAAGTGATTGATATCACTCACTCTTTCCACTGACTGTGTGAGTTTTATCGTTTGTATCGATGTTTGCCACTCTGCTGGTAAGGCAATTAACCCTCGCCTATTACTTGATCGATCCTGTGGTTGCTAGTTCGACCGAGTGCGTGGGTTGACCAACAAAGTCACAGTCTTAGGCTTTCTTTCTTGGTTTTTTTGTATTTGTAGACATGAAGACATTGGCTGTGAAGTAGTAGACAAAGTCTTTGAACTTGTCTATCAATCATAGATCGATCGATGGTCTATCGAGAGGCTAAGTTAGCAAACGAGCCAACAAGCCAAATCAAGTCATTCGAGAGTGTGAGAAATAGATAGAAAGCGAGAGAGAACGAGAGTGAGTGATGATATCTCTCTCGTTAGAAGTGCGATCACCACGATTGAGAACTTTTTCGGTGTTTTGCTTTGATTAAGCACACCATGAAGTGTAACCAATCTGGGTGATACCAACAAAAAAAGTAAAGTGAGAGAGTGAGTGAGAGAGAGAGAGAGAGAGAGAGAGAGAGAGAGAGAGAGAGAGAGAGAGAGAGAGAGAGAGAGAGAGAGAGAGAGAGAGAGAGAGAGAGAGAGAGAGAGAGAGAGAGAGAGAGAGAGAGAGAGCGTTCTTGATCAAGTGCCGAAAATGGCACACTCAGGCGGACTCTTGGTGTGCCTTTAGCATCATCGCAAATTGGTCATTTAACATTTAACACTACGCTCGAGGAATGTTCCATTGAACCAATTTAGTATGGCTAGCATCATTAATTTGCATTGATCAATGTGTGCTCGATCACGATCACACATACCAGCAAAGGTCAATTAAGCACACACACACACACACACACACACACACACACACACACACACACACACACACACACACACACACACACACACACACACACACACACACACACACACACACACACACACACACACACACACACACACACACACACACACACACACACACACACACACACACACACACACACACACACACACACACACACACACACACACACACACACACACACACACACACACACACACACACACACACACACAAACGAAGAGTGCAATCGATGGCATGTGCATAACAATTCGGTCAACACCCCATCATCATCATCATGCCCGAAAAGAGTTAATGGTGCAGTGTGTTCTAAACAATGTTACGCAACCAACAACAAATCGTGTTCGATCTGAATACTACCAAACTGGGCAACAAGTCAATTAGGTGCACACCACCGAGCAAAATAGTGCAACAAGCAACCACTTGCAGTGTTGCATTCCTCACGTGTGTCTGTGTGCAGAGTGGTGGCCACTGTGAATTGCCAAATTCAAGTGCACCTGACTTGATTGATTGTGGCCTGTGTTAATAGTGCAGTGAGAGTGCGACATTGCCTGATTGCACTTGCTCGATTGCTGTTTTACTTACTTTCGATTTCCACTGGAGAAGTTCACTCTCAATTAGTACTGTCTTTCATTCGTATGTGTGTTTAATGTTTTCCACAGGTTCGCAACAGGACAGGACTCATTCAATTCGTCGTCACCATTTCATGTTTTCATTGTGTCCAGAATATTTCCACTGATTTATGTTTTTTAATTTGATTTAATTGATTTCCTTCAATGTTGATCCGATTCGAGTGGACATTGCATTACTCTTGGAGCGTTCCTCTCTCACACTCTGATTACTCACTGTCAGCATCAGTGGTTCAGTGGTGACACTTCCGACTTTAATTGACCGATCTATTTCGTTCTATTCGTTGGCTCGTTCGTTCGTTCGTTCGTTATAAAGCGTGTTGCACTCACAAGTGGTCGATTCATTTACTGGTCAGACTTTGGTCTTACTTTACTTAGGAGGTTCAGCTACTGTCACAAGTGACACTTCTATTGCTGACAGATTGCACTCTTTATTTTCCTCACTCGAATTGTGCGTGTGTGTGTCTGTGCACATCTTTGCAATAGACCATCGATTGTATTATTTCTCGTTTGTTCGTTCGTTCGTTCGAAATTAAAGTCATACACTCGAGAGTGTCACTCGACCGTCATCATTAATAGCTTTGCCATCATCATCATCACCACCACCAGTGACACTAATAGCAATTCGCAATCATTTCCCCCTTTTGATGATCATAGAACAACGCAATGATTGCTGTTTCCATTACCCGACAGCAACCAAAAACCCAACAAAAAGCGAACCCAATGGTGTGCGTCCCGAATGGCACGAATCTTGATCATTTATTATCGTTATCGGCTTCACTTACACTACGAACTGAATTTCCTACATTAGAACATTGAATAATTAACATCGAATATATATTGCCATCGGGTTTGTTTGTTCGAATTCGATTCGATCAGTTTTGTTTGTGATTGATTGCAATCACGCGCGCTCGCGCTTCGCGCTCTACCGTTTTCGCTAATCGTTCTCGCGGGGCAATTAGTCGTGTAGATATTAGTGTGTTTGTGCCCTTTGAAATTCAGTGCAATCTCGCTCGGTTGTTCAAAGGCACATTGTGTCTCGTGATAGAAGTCACCCACCATTGTCATCATCATCATCATCATCATCACTTGCTGTGTTGCATCGTCACACTCACTCGTTGTGCTTGTTCGTTTGTTTGTTTGTTTTTAATTTTTTGTTCTTTTGTAATTAGTTAGTTAGTTAGTAGCACGGGTTTTGTCATCATCATCATCCCTAATCATCATCATCATTGTCTAACTCATTGTATTGTCTCACCCTTACCACAGGCCTGTTCTGCTCTCAATCGCATCGTTTGTTTGTCTGCTCAACCAGAGTTGCCACTTCAAATACATCGTAACCCAACAAGTGCCTACTACTCCAAAACAGATAATAAAGATGGATCCCGCAATAGTGGAACGAGCTTCGTCGATCTCCTCCTCAGCCTCGCCAGTTCGACTGCCAATTCCTGACGGTGGCTGGGGCTGGACGATTGTGTTTGGCTCCTTCATGATCAGTCTCCTCACGGATGGCTTCAGCTATACCAGTGGTGTCTTCTACGAGAAGTTCCTCAAGGAGTACAACGAGAGTGAAGCAGTGACCTCAATCTTTGTGTCCGTCATGACCGGAATGATCTCAGTGATGGGACCGTTTGCCAGTGGCCTGTCCCAGACGTATGGCTGCCGTATTGTTACGATTGCGGGTGCACTGATTACAGTCGCTGGAATGGTGATCAGCACCGTTTTCGATCACAACATGTACTGCCATGCGGTCACACTCGGTGGGCTAGTCGGTGAGTTTGAGATTGAATCCGCTTATCTGTTTGATTCCAATGTTGGCCTTGTGTTATTTCCCTTAGGTATGGGTTTGGGACTCATGTTCTTGCCTCAGGTTACCATAGTCACCGAATGGTTCGACAAGCGATTGTCCTTCGCCACTGGCATTGCCGTCTGTGGTTCTGGCTTTGGCATTGCCTTCTTTGCGCTCTTCTCCGACTGGCTCATTGAACAGTTCAGCTGGAGGGGCGCAATGCTGATCCAGGCAGCCCTCATGTTCCTGTGTATCTTCTTTGCGGCGACCTTCATCGATCCACCCTACAAAAAGGAACAACAAAAGGTGGTCATGATGGACACTACCTTCAAGGGCGCAATGCGTGAGGCGTTGAATTTCAAGATTCTGAAAGAGCCAGTGTTTCTGTACTTTGTGATTGCCAATTCGATAGGCAGTCTGGTGTACTACGTTCCACTGATACTCAACTCGGATCGGCTCATTCGGCTTGGCTTGGGCACGAGTCGTGACGCTGCCACACTGATGATCTTCTTTGGACTGGCCAATGGTGTGGCACGAACGTTCTTTGGCTACATTTCGGACATTGCATGGGTGAACAGGACTCTAATGTACGCAGTGTCGGTGATCACCATGGGTGTGGTGGTGGCTATGACCACACTGGCTCAAAGCCTCACTCACATGCAAATTCTCTATGTGGCCTTTGGCATCACCGAAGGTATGGTTCATATTTACATTGAATTGAGCTAATCGATCACTTTAGGAGCCCACGCCACCTTGATCTCGGTAGTCCTGGTCGATCTGTTTGGTGCCCACCGAGTGTACAACACTTTGGGCATTGTGTTGATGTTCGATGGTCTCGCATCGATGATTGGCCCACCGATTACAAGTAAGTGGACTTTCCCCAAACACTGCAATATTGCACTCAAACTGACCTAATGTGTTGCTTTCTCTCTCTCTCTCTCTCTCTCTCTCTCTCTCTCTCTCTCTCTCTCTCTCTCTCTCTCTCTCTCTCTCTCTCTCTCTCTCTCTCTCTCTCTCTCTCTCTCTCTCTCTCTCTCTCTCTCTCTCTTACTCACTAGATTTGTTGGTGACCGTGGACGACACCTACCAGAGCAGTATTTGGCTGTGTGCGGCAATTACCATTTTGGCCGGCTCACTGGTACTAGCGCTGCCGCTCTTTCGAAATCGATTGGGGAAGCCACTGATCCTGTCGGAGAATGAAAGTGCTAAAAGCGGTTGAGATGTTAGGTGACAACATCAGACACCAACTGCGAGAGGATCATTGCCAAAAAGACATTGTCACCTTCAATCGAACTACAACTACTAATCGGTCAGTACAGTACCGAACACAGCCACGAGGTCACCAAAGACTACACCACCAACACTACCATCACCACAGCCAACAGCACACACAACCAGGGCAACTATCTTCAACTATCTACTCAACTATGCTTCCTTTCAAGTATTGTTCAATCGATTCTTGTGAGTGCCAAGTCACCACCACCACAACCAGACCGTCCACATCATATCCTTTAGTTCTTATATTATCTTTGGGTTCGTTATTTTGATACGAACAGACAAACACGATCAAACAAACACGAACACACATGCAACACAAGCTCTATCTGTGACCAATCAATGAACATATTCTGATACATACACAACACTCACTTTTATAATTACGTGTGATAAGTTATAATATAATATATAATGATAATTTGGTAATACAATCATTGAATACAGGTTCATTTACTATGAAATTCAGAGAAGAAGAGGCTCAATACGTTGGAATATTGGTTCCAATTTGGCTAGCAGTTCCTCCTTGGTGCCATTGTTCTCCACGACATAGTCCCAGTCGGTCACCTGATCGAGTCCGCACTCGGTAGTCTGGTCGTCGATGCCTTCCGTGAAGATCCAGCCCCGCTCCTTTCTGGTCGCCTCGCTCGAGACAATTCTCAATTTGATCACTTGAGTGCCACTCAGATCGATCTCGGTTGAGTCGGCAAAGTACTGCAAATCGGTCGGGCGGCGAGCATCGTTCAGCAGCCAAATTGGTTTCGGGTTTGCTTGTTGAGCAGCTTCTTCGATGATGGCCAGTCGTAGAAAGTAGTGTGGATCGGCCTCTCGTACAGACTCACTCCATCGGACCATCTGCTGTCGGTACTGTTCCTTGTACTGTGAGGCGCTCAACAGTTCTGCCAGATCGAGTCCGTGCTCTCGAGCAAAGGCGCCCTTGATTGGGCCCGAGATTCGATACGACAGTACCTGACCAGCGAAGCGGTCAAGCACGATCTGCTCGAGAAAGTCCTTTCCACATTTGCGCTTTCCACTGAAGATCAGCTGCACTCGAGGCTTGGCCAGGCGGCCGATTTGGGCACGTGACTGTTCGGTCACTGAGGTCAACGAGGTGTGTGGAGTGGTCATGGTGGAGGTGAAATTAGCAAGTTCGGTAAGAACGATGACAAAATTGACGAGATAAAACGAGGAAAGTGAAGTGAAATCGAGTGGCACTGCCAAACTGTGTAAGTGCAATGAAGTAGAGTACGGTGGCGATTGAGTTAGCAATGCAAATGAATGCAAAGTGATGCTAAGCGATGCGAACTAACAACAAAACGATGTGTACGATGACGAGTGACGAGTGTGACGGTGGTTTGTGTGGCAATGTGTTCACTGTCACATCGACATCAACCACCGATTGACAAGTTGGCACGTTCTGTGCTGGTCAAATGTACAGACTTGACCGTGATCAGTGCTCAATGCAAACTCGTTTGGTGTGCAGAACAAACTACAAATGAGTGACACTGATCAGTTTGTCCGAGTAGAAAATCGATTGACGATGATGACACTCGGAGACTTGTCACATTTGCATAGACACTCACTCGAAAATGTTCGTGTGTTCAGTGTGCCACAGCTGCCACGTAAATCAATGCATCGGCTCATCACAGCAGAATAGTAAACAACATCATCATCAGTGGCGAATTTGGTCGAGTCGCTGTGGGCTGTGCCAACCACAGCAAAATATACGACAAGTGCCCTTTCCAATCTGAGAACGTAGCTAGTGGATGACTCCTTTTAGTGGATTACTTTCCAATGTTCTGAATACGCCAACCCAAGTGAGCGGCATTGCCAGCCAATGCCTGTGTCTGTGCTGCAAACGGTGGCGACAGCTGTTGAGAGGGCATGCAACCAATTCGGTTGATTGGCACATACAAAAATGTTTAATTGCATTTATTAGGTTTACAATTCGATCACACGCACTCACTTTGCACCGAATTCACTTGCCATTCCTGTCACTTACTTCGAATGGACTTATTGGCACAAGTCGGCGGCAAGTCCGGGCAACTTTATCCACCCTAAAAGATACACACAAGTTCCGCTTTTTTTAACTTTGGTCAATCATCATCTGTTATTTCAATGTTCTTGGTTTGGTTGGACAAATGCACCTTCCAATGCTAGAGAGAGAGAGAGAGAGAGAGAGAGAGAGAGAGAGAGAGAGAGAGAGAGAGAGAGAGAGAGAGAGAGAGAGAGAGAACAAGTGCAATTATTTGTGCACAGCAATATATCACATTTATTACTTAAGACAATCTCTAACCTTCAATCTACCCCCTCCACCAAATCAGTCAGTTTGTTCACTAGAATTTGGTTTTCTTGGAATTGTGGCCGAATCGAATTGTGCCCGAACTCGGGCTGAAAGGTACCTTTCTGCTTTGCAAGTTGTAACATTGTAATATAAAGTCTTACTCAAGTAGAGCTGTGGAGAGAGTAGAGAGCGCGAGTGAGGCGCACAAGTCCAACAGTGCACACACACACACATAGCCTCACTCGGTGAACGTTTACACACAGACCGACCACCAGTGCGAGCCAGCACCGAGTCGAACCGTGTGCACTCCGTGTGCCAACCAAACGAGACCATCTTCATCTCATCAAATTATTATCATTAATATACATTATCGTATACATCGAGCTATAGGACTTGATTTGTCAGTTTTTTACACCACTGACCAATTCGGTCAATTCAGTGGCGAATTGACCACTGCCCAGTCAGTCTATGTCCTACCGAAACTGCAATTCTGATCGCTCTCTCTCTCCTCTGCGGCTTGGTGTTCGATTCGAGTGTGCTTCGTTCGAAGTGTATGTGTGTGTGCATCTGTGTGCTCCTCTTCCTGGCTGTCGTCGAGTGTTGTCGTATATACGAGCACGAAACGAACGAATGTGTCTCTGCTCACCCTCTTCATCATCCTCCTCGTCAATGCTTTCTCTCTCTCTCTCTCTCTCTCCTTCTCGACTGTTCTCTTCTCGCGCGTTCGTTTTCTTCTCAGTGTGCTCGGTGACGGTGGACACCATCCACTCACACAGTACGCTGCACCATCTACGACTAACTCCGAGCCAGTGCTAACGCTGTGTGTGTCTGTACTCTACTCTGTGCTCTGTGCTGACTCGCTGTTTTCCGTTCGGCTGCCCGAGACAGTCCACCGTGATGACTGGGCCGGTGATCTCGCGTCTCGGCTTTTGACACCTGTCTTATCATTCATTTAATCTCCACCACCAAGACCGCATCACACCAATCTCCAATCACTTTCACTTGTTCTCACTCTGTGTGTCTGTGTCGGTGCAGTGCCGATTGAGTTGAGTGTTGTGCACTGACTGTTGTGTGTCTGCCTGTGTGATCAACAACATCTCCTCTATCATGGCTTCACGTAACAAGTTCAACACAATCAACAGGACTAGTTCGCAAGGTCCACACAGGGAAGAGGAAGTCCAAGAGAGAAGCTTGGAACAACTGGATGCCATTAAACAGGAAGTTGGCGAGGAGGCATTGAGACAAACAATCACAGTAAGTGGACTGTTTTGGTATTGTGCACACAGTGTGTGTGTGTATGTTAAAGTTACACAACGTTTAGCTTAGCTACGCTCGATAATATGTGTTTGTGCTCGACACTGACGAGTACACTGTACTCAGTACAGTGCACACATCACATCACAGCCAGTCGATTGTAATTACACTAGATGTGAGCCGTGCACGGGTTGGGCAATACGAGTGGTGTTGAGTTCGGGTTATATCGGCACAGCTGAAAATCGTTGTCACAGGTCTGATACTGACCGATTCGGTGTGGCTGTTCATACATTCTTCTTGTCACCCAAACGGGCATTATCACTCGACTGTTGCTGGAATCTGTGATTGCCTGACCATTACTAATCAAATGACCGTTTCGGTGTGGCTGTTCATACATTCTCACTGTGTCCCAAATGGTCAATATCACTCGACTGTTGCTTGAATCTGTAATTGCCTGACCAATACTAACCAAATGACCGATTTGGTTTGGCTGTACACACATTCACCTACTCTCCCAAACAGTCAGAATCACTCGACTGTTGTTTGAATCTGTAATTGCCTGACAAATACTAACCAAATGACCACTTCGGTGTGGCTGTACACACATTCACCTACTCTCCCAAACGGTCAATATCACTCGACTGTTGCTTGAATCTATGATTGCCTGACAAATACTAATCAAATGACCACTTCGGTGTGGCTGTACACACATTCACCTACTCTCCCAAACGGTCAATATCACTCGACTGTTGCTTGAATCTATGATTGCCTGACCATTACTAATCAAATGACCACTTCGGTGTGGCTGTACACACATTCACCTACTCTCCCAAACGGTCAATATCATTCGACTGTTGCTTGAATCTGTGATTGCCTGACCATTACTAATCAAATGACCACTTCGGTGTGGCTGTACACACATTCACCTACTCTCCCAAACGGTCAATATCATTCGACTGTTGCTGGAATCTGTGATTGCCTGACCATTACTAATCAAATGACCACTTCGGTGTGGCTGTACACACATTCACCTACTCTCCCAAACGGTCAATATCATTCGACTGTTGCTGGAATCTGTGATTGCCTGACCACTACTAACCAAATGAACGCTTCGGTGTGGCTGTACACACATTCTCACTGTCTCCCAAATAGTTATTAGCGTTTTTAGTAACTTACAAAATAAAATCTCAATTATGATTATGGCAGTGATTTAGATGATCAGTTAGAAGAAATATCGAATACATTCCACCATTGACATTAATCTCAAACAATGTGTGTTTTACCCAAAGGTACCCAAAAATTATCATAACCATAATGAGTACTACTTTGACGCTTGCATACCAGAAGATCTGAAGGCTGCATTCGAAGCACTGCCAAAAGGAAACAAGGTGTACAAAATTAAATTACTTTTGAGCAGTGAGGCGAACGATAAATATCCCAGACTGTATCCTGTCTTTCACTATGCAAGTTGGCAAAGAGTTAACTCATTGGCAAAACAAAACGATATTTATGTGGAGGAGTATGATCGATGTTTCAAAGCCGGCAAGCCTCAACAATTGCCAACACTAGGGGATTTTCTCAATTTTGTTCGGGCTGGCGTTTATGAGCGGAAAGTTTGGCTAGTGTTGGGCCGACAGAACTACACTCTTCGTCGCACAATGAACAGGGTTCTCGTTATGTGGGCTCCATATATGATGACCGTGGAAGAAATCGAGGCACAATTCGGCAAAGGTGCATTAGATAGCTTCGATGTAACAAAACTCAATCGAGAACATCGTTTTACACCTGCGGACTTGTTGGAGCCCATCGCCAAAGTAAAGGTAGAGTTAAATGTTCGTTCTTGCTTGTGGTCAGATACTAATTCGAGAAATTCATTTGCAAAAATAGAAACCAACAAAGGAGAAGGCTCGTACAGAAGGCGAGTCAAACCAGGTGGAGCCCGTCGACGTTTCCGTGACTAAACAAGAAGAGATCTCAACAACCGAACAAGAACAAACTGTGCCTGTGGGATTGACTCCCCAATTGGCCCTATCGCAAGGTGCACCAAAGGAAGACGAAGTCCAAGACAGAAGCTTGGAGCAACTGGCTGTCATTAAACAGGAGATTGGTGAAATGGAGACCAAAACATTCATGGTAAGTCAACTGCTCATTTGATCGTGCACACACACACACACACTCTCTCTCTCTCTCTCTCTCGCTCTCTCGCTTTCTCTCTCTCTCTCTCTCTCTCTCTCTCTCTCTCTCTCTCTCTCTCTCTCTCTCTCTCTCTCCCTCTCTCTCCCTCTCTCTCTCTCTCTCTCTCTCTCTCTCTCTCTCTCTCTCTCTCTCTCTCTCTCTCTCAACCTCTCTGTCTCTGTCTCTCTCGCTCTCTCTCGCTCTCTCTCTCTCTCTCGCCCTCTCTGTCTCTGTCTCTCTCTCTCTCCCTCTCCCCATCTCTCTTTCTCTCTCTCTCTCTCTCTCGGCATCTCTCCCTCTCTCTCTCTCTCTCCCTCTCTCCCTCTCTCTCCCTCTCTCTCTCTCTCTCTCTCTCTCTCTCTCTCTCTCTCTCTCTCTCTCTCTCTCTCTCTCTCTCTCTCTCTCTCTCTCTCTCTCTCTCTCTCTCTCTCTCTCTCTCTCTGTGTGTTTAGAGTTACATTATGCTTAGATTAGTTACGTTCGATGATATGTTTTAATGTGAGTACAGTGCACAAATCACATCACAGCCAGTCGATAGTAATTACACTTATTGTGAGCCGTGCTGGGGTTGGTCAATACGAGTTGTGTTCAGTTCGGGTTATATCGGCAGAGCTGGTAATCGGTACCACAGGCACACTACCTCGCACTCCCTAGCCATATGGCACTCTTCGTGTAGGAGAACATTTCATAATGCCTCACAAACGTGAATCATCACTCGGCATTATCTTACACAATCATCCAGCACTGTTTCGGTGCGGCAAAGGACACATTCTCACTGTCGTCCAAACAGTCATTAGCGTTCTGACTTACTTAATGATGTTTACTGTGAGCTAACCAATTCGCTTGTATCAGTCAATGACCCAGAATGAAATCGAAGCACAAAACGACCAAGGTGCATTTAAAAGCTTCGATGCAGCACAATTCGATCCAAAATGGCGTTCTACACCTGCGGACGTGTTGGAGCCCACCGTCAAAGTAAAGGTAGAGTTGGATGTTCTTTCTTACTTGTGGTCAAAGACTAATTCGAGTGATTCATTTGTCAAAAAAATCAACAATGAAGAAGGCTCGTAAAGAAGAAGAGTCAAACCGGGAAAAGTCCGTCGACGACTCCTTAGTTACACAAGATGGTAACTCAACAACCGAACAGCATCCAACTGTGCCTGAGAGAGTGCCTCTATTGACACGATGTCTAAAGAATATGGATATAAATAAACTTGTAAGGATCATTAGAATTTCAAGAATTGGATTGCCGTCACAAACTCTCCCGGTAAGTGTACTTTGTATTAGTTGCATAGTTGAAACGCGTAGATAGACTGTCGATTATACGAATCAATCATAGTAGTAGCAGTTTAGCTAGAACGACTCGATCCACAGATTAGTTAGATAACAAGTCACAAAATCGTAGTCACTAATCGTATTCTCAAGACGAAGTAAATGTAGAGTTAGATGTGCTTCCTTTCTTGTTATCAAATACTAATTCGAGTGATTCATTTGCCAAAAAAAGAAACCAACAATGAATAATGCTCGTACAGAAGAAGAGTCAAACCAGGAGGAGCCCGTCGACGATTCCGTGGCTACAAAAGAAGAGATCTCAACTGAACAGGAAGCAACTGTGTCTGAGAGAGTGCCTTGGCAATTGGCCCAATATCAACGGTATATGGAAAGTAAAAGACTTGAAAGAATTAATAGAATTTCAAGCGATCTCCCGGTAAGTGTGATTTGTGATTAGTTGCATAGTTGAAACGCGTAGATAGAATGTCGATTATATAAATCAATCATAGTAGTAGTTTAGCTAGAACGACTCGATCCACAGATTAGTTAGATAACAAGTCACAAAATCGTAGTCACTAATCGTATTCTCAGGACTTGCCCGTCGAAGATTCCGTGGCTACAAAAAAAGAGATCTCCACTGAACAAGAACCCACTGTGCCTGTGGGAGTGAATTCGCAATTGGCCCATTCGCAAGATGCACCAAAAGAAAAGGAAGTGCAAGACAGAAGCTTGGAACAACCGGCTGCCATTAAACAGGAAGTTGGCCAGGATGTCCAAACTTTCAAGGTAAGGGGACTGCCCTCTTGATGGCGTACACACACACTCCCTATCGCTCCCTTCTCTCTCTCTCTCTCTCTCTCTCTCTCTCTCTCTCTCTCTCTCTCTTCCCCTCTCTCTCTCTCTCTCTCTCTCTCTCTCTCTCTCTCTCTCTCTCTCTCTCTCTCTCTCTCTCTCTCTCTCTCTCTCTCTCTCTCTCTCTCTCTCTCTGACATATTGCAGTGACTTATGATCAGTTAGATAATATATCGAAAACATTCCACCATTGACATTAATCTCAAACGATGTGTGTTTCGCCCAAAGGTACCCAAGAATTATTATAACGAAAGTCAGTACTACTTTGACGCTTGCATACCAGAAGATCTGAGGGTTGCATACGCAGCACTGCCAAAAGCACCCAAGGTGTACCAAATTAAACTACCTTTGAGCAGTAAGGCGAGCGATAAATATCCCGGAATGTATCCTGTCTTTCACTATGCAAGTTGGCAAAGAGTTTCCAAACTAGCAAAACAAAACCATGTATATGTGCAGGAGTATGATCGATGTTTCAACGCCGGCGAGCCTCAACAATTGCCAACACTAGGGGATTTGCTCGATTTTGTTGAGGCTGGTGATTATACGCGTAAAGTTTGGCTAGTGGTAGGCCGACAGAACTACACTCTCCGTGGCACAATGAACAGAGTTCTCATTGTGTGGGCACCATATTTGGAGACCTTGGATAAAATCGAAGCACAATACGGCAAAGATGTGTTGGACAGCTTCGATATAGCACAATTCGATCCTGAATGGCGCTTTACACCTGAGCAATTGTTAGATCCCACCGCCAATGTAAAGGTAGAGTTGGATGTGCTTCCTTTCTTGTTATCAAATACTAATTCGAGTGATTCATTTGCCAAAAAAAAGAAACCAACAAATGCTCGTACAGAAGAAGAGTCAAACCAGGAGGAGCCCGTCGACGATTCCGTGGCTACACAAGAAGAGATCCCAACAACCGAACAAGAACCTACTGTGCCTGCTATAGTGACTCCGGAATTGGCCCAATCAAAATGGGATAGAAAAAGAGAAGCAAAGTTTACTGAAATGGCCACGAATCTCTTGGTAAGTGTGTTTTTAATTAGTTGCCTAGCTGAAATGTGAAGATCGACTATCGATTGCATGATATAATTATAGTAGTCTAGCTAGAACGACTTCCACCGATTAGTTAGCTAACAAGTTATGTAATCAGTCACTAATCGCATTCTCTCTCCCCCCTCTCTCCCCCCTCTCTCCCTCTCTCTCTCTCTCTCTCTCTCTCTCTCTCTCTCTCTCTCTCTCTCTCTCTCTCTCTCTCTCTCTCGCCCTCTCTCGCCCTCTCTCGCCCTCTCTCTCGCCCTCTCTCTCTCGCCCTCTCTCTCTCCCTCTCTCGCCCTCTCTCGCCCTCTCTCTCTCTCTCTCTCTCTCTCTCTCTCTCTCGCCCTCTCTCCCTCTTCTTTACTTCATTTTTTGACATCATTAGAAAGCTCATAATAGAGTTATAAATGAAGAACCACCTGTATGTCCTTTAGTTCACTACTTCGCAATGATACAACAGTTAGCTATAGACTTGAAAATGCCCTCCGATGAGTACCGAAAAGTCCTGGCCGATCCAAGAGTGAGAGATAAGATTGAATTTCTGGGACGAATTTACATTTCCCACACCTACCTTCATGCGGTTCTTGTGGGTGGAGTATTCCGGCCCCAAGAGAATCTGTGCATGGTGTGCAACTGCGCCAAGAAGCTCGACCTCACGGAGGAAAATGATGTGCGCATCTGTGTGATGTGTAACATTTCGGTTCATGGTCGATGCATCCCTGCAGGGGCTTACTGCATGATTCGAGTACCAAAGTCTGGATGGTGGCTCTGTAATCGATGCAAGCATTCACCTAACACTCCAGTGGAGTGCAGCGAGTGCATCAAAAAGGAAGGTGGACCTTGGATAAGAATGCCAGTCAAGGGTTGGATACACATTGTGTGCTTTTATGCTCGTGAACTGGAGGCGGCAAAGATTCTCGCTAAATTGCGCCATCCTAAACGAAACTATTCAAAAAGATGTTGCTATTGTAACGTGGGCAATTACACGGTTAAATGCTACATTAAAGATTGCAGTCTACGAGTCCATCCGAGCTGTGCTGCCAGTAAGGGCAACAATCTTGGCTTCCGTACTGTTCGCATCAATGAGCAGGACTACATACAAGTGAGGGCAATATGTAACGGACATGCCACCATAAGCAAGACAGCTCGAGCTCGACTGGCTGTCCAACTGACTCCAAAAGGCTCGAAGACTCAGCTGACTGTTGCAGACATAAGAGATGCCCTTTACAAGAAGGTCGTGTTGAGCGTTGCGAACTTTCCAATTTACGTAAGCCCGCAATTCTTCACCGAGCTCAACCACTACGTTCCAATCAAGCGGAACATTGTCTTTGTCTCGTACTTTGTGCGATTTTGTCGTGCAACAATTTCGGGTTTTACGAAACTGATTGTGGACACCAGAAGGAGCCATCTATTGGGCATGAGATGTTTGATTAAAGGGACAAACACACTACAGTACATGCCACTGACTGGTATGTTCAAAATAGTGGAGTGGTGTGATGCATTTGACAAATTTGTTTGTACGGTAAGTTGTGCTCGAAGGGCTTGTATGTGCTGATGTAATCAAATGTCTTTTGTGTTTTGCTGTAGCACCCAAAAGGATGTTTACATCACATTGAAGATGACGGTGTGCGACATCTTCATACTAGAGGCAATCCTACCAGTTGTGCTATTCCATTCTACGATTGGGTTAAAGGCACCAATCAGTATGGAGTGTCACTTAGTGATCCAGACGAGTTTTCTAGACCGAGAATCAAGCAAAACCCCAATGATCAAAAGGTCAAGGCCAAGTTCAAGTTTGAAAGATCAACATTTCGGAATTCGGTCATCAAGAGAGCGCTTGGTGGGCAAGTAGCTAAAGCTTTTAAAAATGGCACATCTTGTTGGGAAAAGCCGTTGCTCGTAGCACGGGTAGCAGCTGCTTCTTCTTCGGCTATGAAGCTATCCGCACAGGAAGAAGACCTTTTCTTCAAGGTTCCGTTTGTTCCGCCAAAGTGCAGACTTGAGGACAATCCATTTGCCAAGCTGTTCACCGCTACATCCACAACTGTTGCTGTTGACACATCCACAGAGAAGGTAGACTTTTACTTCGGGTTTCCGTTTGTTTCGCCTTGGAACAGACTTGAGAACAATCCATTTGGCAAGCTGTTCACGGCTACTTCCACAACTGTTTCATCTATCAAGCACCCGCCGCAACATCAGCAGCAAGCAGGACATAGTGAATCCCCTTGCACTTCTTCTTCTGTTGGCGAATCTCCAATTGGCGAACCTAAAGTAAAAGACCCATTAGACTGTGACGAACTTTACAGTATTGAACTTTGCGCTGCTGAACCGAGCGAGAATCTCATTGATGATGAGCTTCAAGACGATCGCATTCCTCACAGACGCATCCCTGAGCCCGAGGAGCTACTACTAGATAATCGTGTTAATGATTACCGCACTCCCGGATACAAAATGGTTGCTGATTGGGGAGTTGGACATGGAAATATGAAGAGAAGAGGCGCCTACTTAACTGAAAGCACTCTGTCCCAGATCATCAAACTAGAACCTGGACATGGCCCTTATGACTGCCCTTCCAAATGCATTCTCGGCATTGATCCCGATCAGTTGCATGAAATCGGCTTGAATCTCTTTACCAAAATGTTCATTCATCAAAAAATCAAACGTGTACCAGCCGTAAAGGACGCTACTTTTGAAACTAATGTAAGTTTGAATGCAATATTTGATTGAATTCTAATTCGTGATCTCATTCTAACCATATACCGAACATAGATTAAATTTCGCGATGACCCGACTCTTGCCTCTGCTGTTGCTGGCCCCTCTGGCTCAACTTGATCTCTACTTTTTGCTTTTTTAGTTGCCGATCATCTTCGTTGGCCTCCTTCTTGTTTGAGTTTCACCCTGTTCCACTTATCTCCCCTCCACCACTTAGCTGTTCAATGTTATGTTTCGATCCCCAACCTACGTCTCTGTATGTATCGTTTTAAGTTCAGTTTTGCATCTACTATGAAATCACTAATGCACTGATCAATTGACAACAACAACAAATGAATCGATTATTAAACTAATTTGCATGATTCTTATGTGAGTCTGTGTATGTTTGTTCACTTTGAGACACTGAGAACTGGATATTGACTTGTGGCTAGAGACCCAAGTGACGGGAGATCTTGCGAGCCCACATAGAACTGTGCTTGTCTCAAACTGATCTTAGGTTGGCTCTCTAACTGACAACTCAATGACCAATTGGCCCATACGCCACTGGACAGCAGACTTGAGACATTGCATCAAGTCAGTACCAACAGTGTGGCACTTCACACTTCCTAATGGCACTTTCCTTTACATTTTCACCGACACTGTCGCCTTCACTCTCATTTAGATTTGAGCAATCGATCAAGCACAAAGGCTCATACATTTCCACAAATCAACAGAAGTAAGAAGAAGAAGAGTTACGGCACCCGATCAAAGTGCACAGTCAAATTAGCTAGCTTGTTTCGCTGTTTCGTGTATTCATTTTAGAGAGAGAGAGGGAGAGAGAGAGAGAGAGAGAGAGAGAGAGAGAGGGCGAGAGAGAGAGAGAGAGAGAGAGGGCGAGAGAGAGAGAGAGAGAGAGAGAGAGAGAGAGAGAGAGAGGGAGAGAGAGAGAGAGGGAGAGAGAGAGAGAGAGAGATAGAGAGCGAGCGAGAGAGAGAGAGAGAGCGAGAGCGAGAGAGAGAGCGAGAGGGCGAGAGGGCGAGAGGGCGAGAGGGCGAGAGGGCGAGAGAGAGGGGGAGAGAGAGAGAGTGAGAGAGAGAGAGAGAGAGAGAGAGAGGGCGAGAGAGAGAGAGAGAGAGAGAGAGAGTGCCGTCATCGTCGTCGAGTGCTGCCGGTCGGATAGACCAATTACATTCAATGACTTGAGTGAGACATCACTTTGCCAAGATAGACAGCCCGAATCACTTTCGCTTGTACCTTGCACTGTCCAGTCGGCCAAATGCCGTCGTTCATACGTGGCCACCATCGAACAAAATCAATTTTGTATATCTCGGAGAATTGAAGCAACAACAACAACGGCAGCAGCCATCCAATGCAGCATCACCTTCAATCTACACATATTTCTACATTTGCATTATGGTAAAGTATGTTTGTCCTTAATATCTCTACTTTACCTCGTTCACCTTGTCCCCGTTCTCTATTGGTGGAGATGACTAACTCACGACTGGCCCACGACGACACAGCGATCGAAGCAGAATAGACTTCGATTGCCGCTGCTGCTCGTCGGCCACTGACTCTCTGTGCATCTGTGAGTGCCAGGTCAGGGCGTCTGGTCGGGCCACAACTACAATGAACTTTGCAAGTTGTAACCACAATCACGACAACATCATGGACAGCAGCAGCAGACTTCTTCGGTGTGGCCATCCACACCCTCGCTACCGAGGACCTCGTCCTCGAAGCTGTGCTTCACATCACTGGACAGTGCACCCGGACGCAAGCCTAAACACTGGCCCGACCAACACAAGGTTCTATTCTCGTTCAAGTTCGTTGATTGAAGGCTACCTTCCGGTGACAACCACCACTGCTGGTGGCAAAGTGTACGAGATCAAGCAACAACAACAACTCGGCTAGCAGCAGTGCGGCGAGCTTGTTCGAGTACCATCGGTACGGCGGTGTACATCATCATCGATCGGTTTCGTTGGCCAACTTGGCGGCATATCCACACAGTCAGCAGCACCATCCGGGCAGGATGACCCTGTCGGGCATCATGTACTTTCCAGACCCTGCTCAATGTTACGTCTCGTACGGCGGCAACGAGGCCTCGTCCTTCGCATCATACTACGACTATCCCACCCACACGAGGACCTGACATACTATGCCTCGCACGTGGCCAATGGGCACAACACTGACCTCGACTTTGGTACTGTGTGTGTCTCCCAGAGTGGCATGTTGGAGTGCGATGTTGACCAGGTGATTAGACACGAGCTCAGTGTGGATGGCTCGTTTGACATCGACTGGAGCTAACGAAGATTCTATCACTTTTACCACGTCCATCGCACCAGATCGTTTAGCCACTAAACCAGAGAACACCACTTTGAAGCGAACCACCGTAACATATTAATTATTGATGCTTTTTTCCTCAAACAGTAATTTATCATTGTGTTGGGTGTCTGTGTGTGACTGGGTACCGTGTGCACTGTAAGCACAGTGTTCGCCTCGGAATTAAGCAAGACATTCAACAGTACTGATTCAATTCATTCCATTCTAAAGCTGTCTCATTTAGATCACAATAACAACAATAAAGAACACATACACACACACACACACACACACACACACACACACACACACACACACACACACACACACACACACACACACACACACACACACAGCCAATTAAGTGCGACATGTCGTTAAGGCGCTATTACCACCAAAACCAAACGTGTGTTACCAAACGAGAGAGTGAGAGAGAGAGAGAGAGAGAGAGAGAGAGAGAGAGAGAGAGAGAGAGAGAGAGAGAGAGAGAGGGAGGGAGAGGGCGAGAGAGAAGGCGAGAGTGAGGGCGAGAGAGAGAGAGGGAGAGAGAGAGAGAGAGAGGGAGAGAGGGAGAGAGAGAGAGGCTCATAACCACCAGACAGTTGGCCATTTCACGAGCTTCAACCATTCTCCTTGTGGTTGAGAGTAGTGAGCATTGTGTCGTTTTTGGCACACAGGCACACTGGCGCATATGTGTGCACATTGTAAAGTAGTGTAAGGTGATGATGATGATTAGGCAATCTAGTTCGAATCTGGCGATAATGATCACCACAAAGAAGAAGAGCAGATCATAGATGACACGAGCGACAAAGAGGGACTCGTTCGAGCTGGGCGACCGGAGGACGTCACCAATGCCACCACCGTTCCGTAGACCGTGATTTAGGGTGGTGATGATGCACATGATCAGTGAATCACAGGCTCGCTCTTTTGACTCCTCGGGCTCGTCGTCTTCTTCCGCTGTTGATGATGCTTCAGGCTGTTGGTGTTGAGTGTTGGAAGATGTTCGTACATTCACTGGTACCGGTTTGTTGATGTGCGATCCTGACTGTTGGTCCTCTTCATCACCCGTTTTGTGTATTTATCGGCAATCTTTCATCAAATTGAAGCATTCACTTGAGTGTAAACAAATTTGCGTGTTTACTTTCGGCCACTTGAGAGGTGCCGAATGTGTAAGTCCAGATAGAAGCACAAATCTAACACAAAATCGCCTAACAACCATCAAACCGTCTCGTTAATGTCACACGTCGAGACGGGTGGCTGCCTCCGAAAGCGGTTGTCATTCACCCGAATAGTAACGTACACAGCAAGATGAATAGTGTGAAATGTGACTATTTTGAGCTGGGTGACATCACCACAGTAAGTAAGCCATAGCACTGTCAACAAGTAATACTACTCTGTGTGTTCAATAGCCACACGAGGCACTTGATACACCATTTAAAGTCACGTTTTCATGTGTCACAGTCGGGAGAACGGCAGCGTGCCATCACGGTACAGTTGTCGATTAGTGCTGTGACTGTTCGAGTGTAGGGCTTCGAGCTGTACTTGATTGATTTGTAGTCTGCTGTACTCAACCAGCGTTCAAGTAACTCCAGTGGGCCCAATTATTGGAATTGCCCGAATGGATAGTGAAGAGCATTGAACAAAGTTGGCTTCAAAATCTTGTGTGTAAGTTACTGTTTGTGTTCTATTTTCTAATGACCACAGTGTTTCTCTTCCCAAGGTACATCTTTCAAGTTACCAACTTGAACAAGCGGAACACAGGCTATTGCTGAAAGGAACTTGTTTCAACCGCAAAACTCTCACGTTTACCGGGCCAAACAAGGATACACTACACCTATACTACCAGAAAAGGTGCATAAAGTAAGCCAAATGAGACACGCAATGCAGTGCTGCTACTGCTGCAGTGGACACATCGTGTGACACATCGTCACCAGGGTAAGGCATTCCTCACACACCTTCGACACGCGAGCACGAATCGTGTTTGGTCCTGTCTGTCTGTCTCTCTCTCTCTCTCTCTCTCTCTCTCTTTCTCTCTCTCTCTCTCTCTCTCTCTCTCTCTCTCTCTCTCTCTCTCTCTCTCTCTCTCTCTCTCTCTCTCTGTCTCTGTCTCTGTCTGTCTCTCTCTCTCTCTCTCTCCCTCTCTCCCCATCCCTCTCCCTCTCTCCCTCTCTCTCCCTCTCTCTCTCTCTCTCTCTCTCTCTCTCTCTCTCTCTCTCTACACCTAGATCAATTGCGCCTCTGATCCAATTTCCATTGCAGAACCAGGAAAGATGTCATACATCCTCAAGTCAAAAACACAACATTGCCCTTCAACGCTTATCGGGATGTCTGATCCTTTCAAACAAAGCTCAAACTTACACCAACAAATACTTAACCAGTTGATTTGTTCGCTACTCAAGACTCGTTTGCAGTGTGTGGCAACAGACCTGACAAATGTCGACCAGTAGTACGACTCCGGCGATGAGAACATGGTTGGTCACATATGAAACTGTGAACGATGAGATGAAACGGTGGTGATAAACTCTCCTTTCTGTCTAGTGAGAATGGATGGATGCTTCAGTTCTAACTGGTTGCATGAGAGGACTCAAGCTTGCAAGATGACACATTGCCATCTCCATGTCTCGATAACACCATCAACTCGTACTCAGTGGAGGCAGCGAGCTCAATCAAGAACGTATGTTCAATGGCATTGTCGAGTTTGTAGTGGCACCATGCATCGCTCCGTACGAGTGCAAACTCAACAATCCAGATGCTCGAGTGCAGATTGGCTTACTGCTGGAGGCTCATCATCTGCATCATGTGTGTTTCATGATAAAGATGGGCCAGCTTCGGTTGTACCAGCTGCTCCAGGTGAAGTGGTATTCCACTATCTTCAATGGCGCCGAGCGGAACGGAGATCAAGAAACGATTCGGCCGTTTGCATAGCTGCTCACTCTGCAACGGCTATGTCTCCTGTATATCTCTAGCTCTGTGTCTGAGTTTAAGACAAGTTCGAGCTCAAAGCTCAAGACGTGTCCCACCACCACAATCAAACCGTCAAAAGGTTCACTACTACACTCCCGCTCACAGAGCGCCAAGAGGGTGGCACACCAAAATCAAACCTTTCGATCCAAAGCACACACCGGATACTTTGCCCAAGTGCACCAAGGGAGTGTGCCGGTCGATTGAGGTTGCTCTTTGGCGATGTGCCAATTTCGAAACACAAACAATACTCTTTCTCTCTGTGCCTCTCTTGCCAACTCGCCCTCTCGCCCTCTCGCCCTCTCTCCCTTTCTCTCTCTCTCACTCTCTCTCTCTCTCTCTTTCGCTCTCTCTCTCTCTCTCTCTCTCTCTCTCTCTCTCTCTCTCTCTCTCTCTCTCTCTCTCTCTCTATCGCCTCTCTCTCTCTCTCTCTTTCGCTCGCTCTCTCGCTCTCTCTCTCTATCGCCCTCTCTCTCTCCATCTCCTCTATCGGCCATCATCACGAACATCTCGCGGAAGTGGTCAGTGGTCAGTGCCAGTCGAGTCTCTGTCGTGTAATGTGTAGTATTGGCGATGTTGGTGGTGCTTCTGAGACACTGACAAGACTTTCTGGCGGTCAATTAGTTCGACTCGAGACAATAAATAATATACTCTCTACTTGAACACTAACAAATATTTGTGTTCACAGAGCAGTTGTGCAAGTAGTAGTAGTCTTCCGAATTTAAAGTTGCGTTCATTCAATTGACTCGGTGTAACCACGAGACCTATCGAGTACGGCCGTGTCCTCTTCACCATCCAGTCCGAAAGCAGCAACACTTCTGGTCACTGTTAGCGATAGCGAATCTGAGCCAGCGTACAGGTCGTGTCCTGAGCACATGGAGCCACACACTCAGTGTCTGGTTCAGTTCTTATTATTAAACTAATTTGCATGATTCTTATGTGAGTCTGTGTATGTTTGTTTACTTTGAGACACTGAGAACTGGATATTGACTTGTGGCTAGTGACCCACGGGAGACCTACGAGCATTTGTACTTGTCTCGAACTGATATTAAGTTGACGATAGTAACTGACAACTCAATGACCAATTGGCACATTTGCCCCTGAACAGCAGACTTGAGATGTTGCACCAAGTGAGTACCAACAGTGTGGCAACACTTCTTAATTGCACTTTCCTTTTCATTTTCGCCGACGCTGTCGCCTTCACTCTCATTTAGCTTTGAGCAATCGTAAGCTCACGCACAAAGCCTCATACATTTCGACAAATCAACAGAAGTAAGAAGAAGAAGAAGAAGGATTATGGCACCAGATCAAAGTGCACAGTCAAATTAGCTAGTTTGTTTCGCTTCGTGTATTCATTTTAGAGTTTGAGAGAGAGAGAGAGAGAGAGGGCGAGAGAGAGAGAGAGAGAGAGAGAGAGAGAGAGAGAGAGAGAGAGATAGTGCCGTCGTCTTCGTCGTCGAGTGCTGCCGGTCGGATAGGCCAATTACATTCAATGACTCGAGTGAGACATCACTTTGCCAAGATAGACAGCTCGAATCACTTTCGCTTGTACCCTGCACTGTCCAGTCGGCCAATTGGCGTCGGTCATATGTGGCCACCATCGAACAGAATCGATTTTGTATATCTCGGAGAATAGAAGCAACAACAACAACAACGACATCAGCCATCCATCAGCTGCTTCACCTTCAATCTACACATATGTTCATCATGGTAAAGTATGTTTGTTGCCTTGTGTTTAATGTTTATACATTACCTCGTCCACCTTGTCCCCGTTCTCAATTGATGGAGATGATCAACTTACCAACTGGAACACGACGATGCAGCAATCGAAGAATAATGGACTTTGATTGCAGCTGCTGCTCGTCGCCCACTGACTCTCAGTGCATCTATGAGTGCCAGGTCAGGGCGTCTGCTCGGGCCACAGCTACAATGAACTTAACAAGTTGTAGCCACAATCACAACAACATCATGGACAGCAGCAGCAGACTTCGTCGGTGTGGCCATCCACTTCCTCGCAACCGTCGACCATGCCATCGAAGCTGTGCTACACCTCACTGGACAGTGCAACCGAGCGCAAGGCCAACACTGGTCCGTCCAGCACAAGGTTCTATTCTCATTCCAAGTTCGTTGATTGAAGGATACCTTCTGGTGACAACCAGCACAGCTGGTGGCAAAATGTACGAGATCAAGCAACAACAACAACTCGGCTAGCAACAGTGCGGCGAGCCTTTTCGAGTCGACCTACCA
>JAKIJQ010000008.1:1140000-1215000 GCA_023373905.1 Rhizoglyphus robini | reverse complement strand
TGCTCGATGACCGACCGATTGTGGTCGAGGTGACCGTGTTCGCAATGCCGAAAGCCGAAACAAACAAACTGTGCCCGATGACCGACCGATTGTGGTCGAGGTGACCGTTGTCGCAATGCCGAAAGCCGAAACAAACAAACTGTGCCCGATGACCGACCGATTGTGGTCGAGGTGACCGTGGTCGCAATGCCGAAAGCCGAAACAAACAAACTGTGCCCGATGACCGACCGATTGTGGTCGAGGTGACCGTGGTCGCAATGCCGAAAGCCGAAACAAACAAACTGTGCCCGATGACCGACCGATTGTGGTCGAGGTGACCGTGGTCGCAATGCCGAAAGCCGAAACAAACAAACTGTGCTCGATGACCGACCGATTGTGGTCGAGGTGACCGTGTTCGCAATGCCGAAAGCCGAAACAAACAAACTGTGCCCGATGACCGACCGATTGTGGTCGAGGTGACCGTTGTCGCAATGCCGAAAGCCGAAACAAACAAACTGTGCCCGATGACCGACCGATTGTGGTCGAGGTGACCGTGGTCGCAATGCCGAAAGCCGAAACAAACAAACTGTGCCCGATGACCGACCGATTGTGGTCGAGGTGACCGTGGTCGCAATGCCGAAAGCCGAAACAAACAAACTGTGCCCGATGACCGACCGATTGTGGTCGAGGTGACCGTGGTCGCAATGCCGAAAGCCGAAACAAACAAACTGTGCCCGATGACCGACCGATTGTGGTCGAGGTGACCGTGTTCGCAATGCCGAAAGCCGAAACAAACAAACTGTGCCCGATGACCGGCCGATTGTGGTCGAGGTGACCGTTTTCGCAATGCCGAAAGCCGAAACAAACAAACTGTGCCCGATGACCGACTGATTGTGGTCGAGGTGACCGTGGTCGCAATGCCGAAAGCCGAAACAAACAAACTGTGCCCGATGACCGACCGATTGTGGTCGAGGTGACCGTGTTCGCAATGCCGAAAGCCGAAACAAACAAACTGTGCCCGATGACCGACCGATTGTGGTCGAGGTGACCGTGGTCGCAATGCCGAAAGCCGAAACAAACAAACTGTGCCCGATGACCGACCGATTGTGGTCGAGGTGACCGTGGTCGCAATGCCAAAAGCCAAACAAACAAACTGTGCCCGATGACCGACCGATTGTGGTTGCAGTGAGCGATGTTCCAATTCCAAAACCCGAACAGCCAACGATTGGTTTCGAGTGCCACATCGAATGCACATACTATTACACAGACCCTGTCCACAAGATTGAACTTACATATTACCTGTACGCGCTCAACCGTGAGTCTCTCCTCCTGCCGCAAACTTAATGGCCTGTACGTGACTTTCGTGAGTGTTGACAATTTGTTACGCCACACTGTCACACCTTATTAAGTCGCATATCACTGCATCAAACGACGTGCTAATGTGAGTACATTAGCACTCCATGACAATGCACTCTACACACACAATAAAAGTACTATAAATGCACGATTAATGTAGTCCGCTGAGTTAATGCTCACCTTTGCACCTCTATTCAGGTGGTGCAACACAAACCCCCTAAATTACGTATTAGGTGCGAGGGTCTTTGCATGCACTTTACTAACAAATCTGCTGTGTTGTGCAAACAATTCTCGGCCCGTCCAACTAAACACACGAAACGAGTGAACACAGCCAAACGAAGAAGCAAACGAAGCCACTCTGAGGTGTGCCACTCACCGTTGAAGGTCACTCGATTGGTTAGTGTGGAGAGTAATGAGAGAGAGAGCACAGGTAAAGGTGCTACTCTATATATTACCTATCGATAGACCCTTCAATAGACTCGTTTGTGGCTCACCTTTCCGTTGTATGTGATCGGCCACCAATGAGGTGAGTCCGAAGTGGACGCAATAATAAGTGTAAGAGTCAATTTGCGTTAAAATCCGCTTTATTAATTATTAATGTAATAAAATACAATCAATAATTTTGATAAATAATAAATGACAAAACAACCCGTCACCCATAAACCCCTTTGTGTAAGTGAATATACTAAATTAAATTAGAATTTAAAGCTTCAGTCTAAGTGAGACATCCGTCCGTTCATTTAAATGCGGTTCACTTGAATGGATTCGACAAAGCGCAAGTTGATTTCACAATTCGTGTGTCCTGTTTCACCAAATAGCGACGCAACAAGGCAGACATGTTGGGCACGGGCTCATCAGAGACCACCACGAGAGTGGACATGTCAGCTTGAGCGATTACCCCTTCTTCCTCTGTCGGTACTTCATGAAGAGTGACTCGCAGAGTGTCCAGTGCCAACGTCGCGGCACAGTGCATCACCTGAGCAAAACTCAAGTGCTCATTGGTTGTAACGTGCAAAACATCGAGAGAAATCTGAGACTCGCACAGCTGCATCAACTGGGCATAGTTCAGTTCGGTCACAGCCAACAGATCAAATCTGTCATCCCATCCGTCTTCTTGCTGCAATGCAGTCAGGTTGTCCACATTCATAACATTCACAATCTGGATAGTGTCAAGGTCTTCATTGTGGAGTGCAAATTGGTTAAGTGAATCCAGCAGTCCACTTTCAACTGAGTGGTATGTATGAAAGTACAACTGCAGGAGTTGGCCAAAAATGGGAAAAGCACTCATTGGCATGTTCTTGGCTTCATCAAAATTGAGCACGGAGAAGAACAGGTAGTTCAACTTGCCCATGCCATTGATTGTATTGATCAGTTGATTGATTTGTCCATGAACGGAATCAAATGATGGCCCAACCATACTGGCGGTTACAGGTTTGCTGTCTGGAAACCAAATCAAAATGCCCACAGAAACCAAACTTGTGGACAGACTCTTCAACAGTTGAATTGCATTGTCAAGTACCCAGGCGAGTTGGGCATTCCAACGGACACGAATGTAAATGTTGAGATCTTCAACTCCGTCTAGAAGTTCCACCAATTCACGAAGAGATTCCGTATCGAGAGCATGGCAATGTGTTTCGACTTGAGATGGCAATTGATCGAACCAAGGAATGTCACTGATTCGCTCTTCTTCGACACCAACAAGCAAATACACAGGACGGGCTGGCATGTTCCCAAGGAATGGAGATGATTCAACGACGGTCAACGGAATAGAATGACACAGATCAATGAAGACGAATCAAAAAGATCACACGTTAATCGGAAAAACCAACACCCAATTCGAGAAGCAGTGCCAATTACACACTCAGTTGCGCACACTGCAGGCAGGATGGACAGGTGTACAGTGCACGCTGTCTTACCCCATTCTATGTTACGTAATCGATGTGCGCATGCTCAACATATTTAGGCTCAAGAAGAGGTGCTCTAAAGGGTGATCCACAAATACGCAAACTGAAGCTGGCTTCACCTCACTGAAGTGCTCACATATGTGGATAACCCATAAGCAAACCACTTCTTACGCCTAAATATATTAGGTCATAAAAGATGTATCGAAGCGATTGTGACGCCAAAAGGACTGCAGCAAAAAGAGGCTATTCGCAAAACTTTTTGAACGCTTCTTTTAGAACAGGCCAGACAGCGAGCGAGAGTGAGGAGCGAGCGAGAGGCAAGGAAAAAGCATCGAACGAAACGAGTTTTAATTTGGATTCTCGGGATTTGTGCCCCCCAAATGGGAAGAGAGCGAGAAGCGAACCTACGAACGAAAGGGGGAGCGAGCGTACACAGGCAGACATGATACGATACTGAGGCTACAGGACAGTGTCCATTGGACACAGAGGTCACCTTCACCTGTTGGGCAATTGGAATTGTGTGCTTTGGCAATGACAGTAGATTTGTGGCTGCTCTACTCTGCCGTGGCTCTGTGTGACTGTCATTGGCGCGATTGCGTGTTCTTCGTTCTGTGTGCCGGATGTGAGACACTCAAGGGATGGTTGGCTCAGGCAGAGCCACCAAGTCAGTCAGTTGAGCCAGCCAGCCAGTGAGCCACTCTTTTGCCATTTCGTTTCTTCTCGCTTGTTCTCGGCCTGCAAACGGCCAACTGTTGGAGTGGCGAGACAACTCGACTTGACGGCATCGATATGGCAAATTATAATATAAAACTGAGTTGTGTGTGTGGTGTGTACGGGGAGAGAGGTAATAATAATAATCGTCCGTTGGCGAACCGAGTGTGCACCACGGTCCTTCGTGGTAGTTTGTGCAGAGGTTCCTCGAGTCGAGTTCCAGCTTACGCCAAATTATATTAATTGCGTTTTGTGTTAGCGCATATGAGATGGAAAGAGTGAGAGAGAGAGAGAGAGAGAAAGAGTGAGAGAGAGAGAGAAGGACAAAGCGTTGGTTGTTGCATTTGCACTGCAGTTTCCATCACGAGGCTAGTCAATTCGTCTCGGCTCGATTGCAATCGCACACATTTACAATACGAATGAAAGTGAAGAAAAAGCGAGAGTTTGACCAACTGCATGTTGGCCAAGAGTGGCCAATGTAACACCGAACAGCAAACACACACAAAATCTGCCAGCACGGACAGCCAAACGAAGCTGCCAACTCTTGTGTGCTGTGTGTTCTGTCTTGTTTGTTTGCGAGTTTGTCTGTGTGTGTGCTTGTACGCAATCTAATGCAATTGCCAATTGGCGGACGCACAGTACACTATCAAAATTATCGCGATTATTACAACAATAATGCAATCATTAGACGCTTATGTTAATGCAAACAATAACTATATATTTCTGTTCGATTATGATTTATTAATATTTATAGGCCAATCGATTATGCCATGATGATTTGGTGATGATGATTGTTCAGTAGATTTTGCTTGAGAATGAACGAACGAAAGAGAACAAAAGTCTATTGTGTGTGTGCCGGGGTGTGTGTGTGTGTGTGTGTGTGCTTGCGATTGGTTGTCTGGCTGCGTCCCATTTGTGTCTGTGCCACAGACCGCGAATTCAATTGCGCGCTTGATTAGTCAACCGTACAAATCAATTGGCCTGTCGATGATGTGATTGAACTGATCGATTTATTATTGATTTTTGATTGGTTGGTTTATTATTATGTGAGGTGCAGTGTGTATTGCCTAGTTTGTATGTTTTTTCTTCTTCTTATTGGTTGCTTGTTTTAATCCATATTATTGGTGGAAAGGAAAAACGAAAAAGAAAAGAAAGAGAGGAGAATAAACACACAGAGAGAGAGAGAGAGAGAGAGAGAGAGAGAGAGAGAGAGAGAGAGAGAGAGAGAGAGCAAATGACTTTGGTAGTAACTCACCCGAAGTAAGACCATAAGACACTAAGAACAGCACGATTCGAATCATTTAACACACAGATTTATGGTGACAAATAGAATTTATTGTTTTATTTAAATGCAGTACATTACGTTAGTTTGTTACGGGACATAAAACATTGAACATACAATGAAATTGGAATTAAAATTGAAATACATTAGACAATGTTTTGTTTATATCTGTTTGTGTTTGTGTGCAATAGCAGTGAATGACAAGTGCGTGCACAATGTGTCCCGTCATTTCTTGTTCACCATAAGCCATCGCTAACAGGGTACAAATTTCCCTGCATAATAGTCAATCTAGCATTAGGAAAAATGCGACAAATGATTTCCATAGCACCATAAGCCAAGTAAAAAGTGGCCACTTTCAAATCACGGACAGATCTAACTCGAGTTACAAATTGGGGGTTGTTGATGATGTATCGGTTCAGATCTCGGTGAAAAACCAACAACACTTGTGCAAATTGGCTGTTCAACACAGCCAAACACTCGACCACATCGATCAGAGTGAGCGTGTCACTGGTGGTTAGCGTCAGTGCGCGCATTGAATTTGCCTGATTCACACACACTCTCATCAGTGTTTCACGCGAAATTGAATGTACGTTCAACACAGTGACGCAGTTGGCCCAGCGAGCATTGACAAAGAGTGCCACACAGGCGCCACTAATGGCATTGCCCAAAGCTATCTCGGTCAAGCCATCGAACTGGCGAAACATTCCGAGTTCACGCAAATGACCAGTGAAATGATCAGTAATAGCATGATTTGTGCACAATCGCAATTGAGTCAGCGCTCGCATTTTACTCAAATTCAAAGCCATTAGCTCACCAGTGGGAAAGTCGCAGTTGTACATGCACAGGGTCAAGTGTCGCAAGTTAACAAGATAATAACGGATTGTGCGAATCAGTTGGTGGACCTTTCCACGAATCTCACGGTTGTGCTCATCATCAAGTGGCGGTGGAGGAGTCAGCTCATTATTGGCCGCTGGAGTCCAGTGGATGCGCAGGGTTGACAGACGAGGTGCCCAAGCTTTGATGAGATGTGCCAGTCAATTGATAACGCGTCCAATTGGACACTCGCCAATGAGGACGGTGAGTTCGTGCACCACAGGAAACGGGCGAAGGATGTGGTGAGACTTAGTCCAGTGGATGACTCGTGCCGATGCGGGTCGAAAAGCCACGTTGGCTCGTTCGCCAATTACAAAGGCAATCGAAATGTGATGATTCTGGCGCTGCATTGTTCGTTGGAGGATTGAGTTTAGCTTGCAATTGCAAATGTGAGCTCGATACACGGGCGCACAAGCACACAATCATACAATCATACAAGCACACAAAGACAGACAGAGGCTGACACACGAATGCAACAAGCGTCCTCTCTGCTAGAGAGAGGAGCGGTGTGCAGTGTAGAGTTGTAGTGGCTTCATCGGTTGGTGGCAGTCGATGCTCAGGGGGATCACTTTCGGGGCGCACACACACACACAGTCACACAGCACACTCTTGATTGGCGCCCCACCATTAATTTTGCCTGGTGTAGTGTCTGTGTAGTAGTAGTAGGTGCAAGGTAGGAAGAGGCGCTCTCGTTCGCCCGTTCAATCTCTCTCTCTCTCTCTCTCTCTCTCTCTCTCTCTCTCTCTCTCTCTCTCTCTCTCTCTCTCTCTCTCTTCTACATTGAGCACTACTCACCATCGTCGCCGAGTGACTTCGACTACTGCTAATATTGAGGGCGCATTGAGTGTCTTCACTGGTATACACTTGTTCGATCACCACCGCTCACTTTCCTCCTCTCTCTTCTCGTACTCATCACACAGTGCAATCATACAGTGAGTGATTCGCCAAGTCACATCACCACCACCATCATTGAATCGCACACCGCCGCCACCGACACCAACTACCAAATCTGGTCGTCTTGACCTCGCATCTCGGACTCCTATAAGACGCACGCACACTCCCAAACGTCTTAAGGGCATCTTAAGAAGCCGTCGGGCGTCGATCAACTTGCCTCTCTCCTTCTCTCGTTTCGCATCCAATCGCCTGCCTGTCTGCGTGTACGACCGCATCCTTCGAGCGCTCTTCTCGTCTTACATCGCTGTCGCCGCACGCCCAAGACGTGAACACATTCAACACACACACTCGGTAAGTGGTTTGTGATGATGATGGTAGGCGCAGTGGTGCTTTCGCTTATTGCTTTCTTCTTGTCTGCGTAGATTTGTGTGTGTGTGTGTGTGCACAAAATTGGGTTGTAGTGCACGGTGTGCATGTTCGTTCAGGAAATAATAATGACTACTGGTCACTTGGCACTGATCTTTATGTCTCTGCCGAGCTCATGAGTGTTCAAATTTGTGTGTGTGTGTGCCCGTGTTTCCTTGCTTTCGCGTGTTAGTTGGTAGCGCTTTTTGGCTGTTGCATTGGTCGCCCAGTGGTTGCTCGATGATGATGGCGATGATGATGATGCTGCTGTTGCGGCTGCTGCTGTTGCGGCTGCTGCTGTTGCTGCGGCTGATGATGATGAGATGTGCACACTTAAATGTGTGTATTTATCATAATGACGACAACGGTGGCGATCTCTTGTGATTAAAATTCACAACTTGTGTGTTTGCGTGTACTGTTCGCGCAAATCTATGATGATTATGAATAGATTCGTGATTTTTGTGTCCAGTAGTCGAGTGATTGGTCATTGAAATGATCGATTGTTGTTGTTCCAACTCATGTTCAATGTACTGGCAAAACAAGAAGAAGAAGAAATGGTAGTAATGCAGTGAAGTGATAAGCTAAGGATAAGACATTGACAGAGTGAATGGTTGATTATTAGTATTATTATTCTCATTATTATGTAGTTGATCATTGTGTCCATCACTCACTAGTTTGACTAACTCAGTTTGTTTACGAGTGTGTGTGCTATTGTAATTGTTATTATCAAATGCATCTGCTGAGTGGCGGTTAACAGAATAGAGTGACAAACTCAGGCCACCATCACATCATCATCAGACACAATCAATGGCCAATGACCAATTGATTATATTCTTGTGCTGTGGCGGTGAATGGCACTCATCGAGTACTGTGTCTAACGTGTCATTGATGCTATGTTCCTGGTGCCATGGACTCCTCAAACATGATGATGATGATGATGATCATATATGACTAGGCACTTTGTGTGGCACACTGGTTTACATATGTTCAAAGTGCAAGTACAGTGCAAGGTCTCTGTACCTTTTAAGCCAGTGTGTGTTGTGTGATCTGTGATTGCATTCGCTTTATGTCTTCTCTATTTTGCTCGAATCGGTCGGACGCTGTGTGGCCACAGTGGTCACAGTGTGTGCCATCTTTGCCAATCTCTCTCTCTCTCTCTCTCTCTCTCTCTCTCTCTCTCTCTCTCTCTCTCACCCTCTCTCTCTCTCTCTCTCTCTCTCTCTCTCTCTCTCTCTCTCTCGCCCTCTCTCGCCCTCTCTCTCTCTCGCCTCTCTCTCTCTCTCTCTCTCTCTCTCTCTCCCCTCTCTCTCTCTCTCTCTCTCTCCCCCTCTCTCTCTCTCTCTCTCGCCCTCTCTCTCTCTCTCTCTCTCTCTCTCTCTCTCTCTCCCTCTCTCTCTCTCTCCCTCTCTCTCTCTCTCTCTCTCTCTCTCTCTCTCTCCCTCTCTCTTCTCTCTCTCTCTCTCTCTCTCTCTCTCTCTCTCTCTCTCTCTCTCTCTCTCTGTTATTATTGTTCTTATCATTGTGCAGTTGATTATTATTGTGCCATTCATTCACTAGTATGACTAACTCAGTTTGCTTACGAGTGTGTGTGCTATTGTCACTATCGTATTGTGACGCACATTCTGATCGTCGATGTCAATATATTCATTTGCCCACATGTCTCACATCATTCGTATCGTTTATATCACTGCTGTTTAGGCTCTGACGTTTGAGCTCAAGACATGCAGTGGACAGTGGCACAGATCCTTCATGTCTTTTCATCGTAACAAATAATATTTCTGCTTGGTGCACTGCACTCTGTCCGAGGCACAATGTCCTGTGCATGGTCACAGTGGAGCAGTGCCACAACACACAAATGCCCTGTTCACTACAGCAGGGTATGGGGAAAGATCAGACCTCTCGAGTGGATGTTGTTGTTGTTGCAGAAACACAATTGAAATTGTCATTGTTTTAATTGTGATTTAGTGCACACTCATTTCTCCACTCCGTGAGTGGGCGCACAAAAGCGGCTACATTATGAAGCCATGCAACCTCACACTAATTGCAGACAGTAATACACAGACATTACTTTACTCAATGGCACAATGGCATCTCAATGCAGCTTCTGAGTGGCGGTCAACAGAATTGAGTGTAACCACCATCTCATCATCAGACACAATCATTGGCCAATGACCAACTCGTTAAATTCTTGAGCAGTGGCGGTGAATGGTACTCATCGAGTACTGGGTCTAACGTATGATTATGGTTATGTTCCATGGTGCCATGGACGCCTCAAACATGATGATGATCATCATCATATATGACTAGGCACTTTGTGGCACACTGGTTTACATATGTTCAAAGTGCAGGTTCAGTGCGCCGTCGCTGTACCTTTTGAGCCATTGTGTGCTTTGTGATTGCATTCGCTTTATGGCTCCTCTATTTGGCTCGAATCTGTCGGGCGCTGTGGGGCTACAGTGTGTGCCATCTCTGCCAATCTCTCTCTCTCTCTCTCTCTCTCTCTCTCTCTCTCTCTCTCTCTCTCTCTCTCTCGCCCTCTCTCGTCCTCTCTCCCCTCTCTCTCTCTCTCTCTCTCTCGCCCTCTCTCTCTCTCTCTCTCTCTCTCTCTCTCTCTCTCTCTCTCTCTCTGCTCTCTCTCTCTCTCTCTCTCGTCCTCTTTCGCTCTCTCTCTCTCTCTCTCTCTCTCTCTCTCTCTCTCTCTCTCTCTCTCTCTCTCTCTCTCTCTCGCCCTCTCTCTCTCTCTCTCTCTCTCTCTCCCTCTCTCTCTCTCTCTCTCGCCCTCTCTCTCTCTCTCTCTCTCTCTCGCCCTCTCTCTCTCTCTCTCTCTCTCTCTCTCTCTCTCTCTCTCTCTCTCTCTCTCTCTCTCTCTCTCTCCCTGTGTGTGCGTGTACTTTTGTTTGTTCGTTTGTGTTTGACGATTCAAGGGAAAATGGTGCAAATTGAAGTGGCTCGGACGATTGCGATTAGGACAGTCGAGATTGTTTTGCGATTCTGTAGTACAAATGCAAATGGCGCATCCGATCACTGCATGCATTACTCTCTTTCATGCAATCACACCGAACTGTGTCTAACCTAAACCAACATTTGCAAACATTCGCTTCAAATTCAATTATCACTGCCACTATGTCGTTGCTAATTGCTGTGTTGTTTATCTAATCTATAGAACAAGATCCCCCGACCACGATGTATGAATATATCGATGAAGATGATGATGACTTGAGCTTGCCGAAACCACAATCCAGCAGAAGTGAACCGATGAATCAACAAATCGAGGAAAAGTACACAATTGGCGATGAATTTGCCGGTGGTCATTTTGGAGCCGTCTTTGCTGGGACTGAGATTGCCACTGGTGACCTTGTGGCAATCAAGGAGACTACTGTTCCAAATAGTTCGTCTACGTTCACGTTCAATGGCGAAGACGTGCCGCTAGAGGTTGGTCTCCTAAAGGCACTTGTCAATGTGCCAGGTGTTATTCGCTTTCGTGATTGGTATAAGACTGACACTACATTGAGAATTGTCATGGACAGGCACCTGTCAGCCTGTACCTTGGCAAGCTTTCTCGAAAAGAATGCGGCCATTGAGGAACGAGAAGTGGCCAAATGGTTCAGAATGATAGTGGAGGCCGTAGTTGAATGTCACAATGCTGGTGTACTGCATTTTGATCTGAAATCCGATAACATACTTATCGATGAGCCGAACAATCACATTTTTCTAATTGACTTCGGCTGTGGCGCTTTCATTGAGGGATTTCAACCACAACTAGGGATTCGAGGATTTAGCTTATATTTTCCTCCTGAATACAAACAGCGCAGGCAATACCATCCTATTAAGGGAACCGTGTGGGCTCTGTGCTGTCTGCTTGTCGGCATGATCGAAAGAACCCTGGAAGCCCGAATTAACCCTCGAAAAACCGCTCAAGATCCTAAATTTAGAAACGGTCGTTCCGCTGAGAGCCTCGATCTGGTTGATCGCTGTTTGGTGGTGGACCCGAATCAACGGGCCAGCTTCGAGGACATCCTCCAGCACGGATGGTTCAACCAGAACTAGAAGTTGGAAGGATGGGGGTGATGATCAAGCAGTTGGATCACTTTCTGGATCACACTAACACACAAACGCAAACATGAACACGAACTTACGAATGCAAACACGAACATACGAACACACACACACACACACATTTTCCTTTATGCTATTCGACTATTAACCTTTAATGATTTACCTTTACGTTCAATAATCTACCTTTTATATTGTCTTATCTTCCTACAGTTCAATGTCACCTGCAAATGGCTTGACAGAGATTACAATACGAGTTATTATGTATTACACTTATGTTCGATTAACCCTTATTATTAATATTATGCTTTATATTATATGAACAATTGATTATTATTGTCAACACTGTATTTGTCAATATATATATAATAAATTGTTATAACCAAAAATATCATCACGATCTGTGTGTCCAATGTGGTGTGTTTGTGTTTACACGCAAACTAGGATGGAGGTAAGTGTTTGTGGTCACTTTGTCATCATTGGTGGCCATGGTGTGTGCATCGGTTTGTTGGTTGTTTGTTTGGTTCCGGTTAGGGTTCTCATTTGTTGTCTTCACTCCTGCTCGAGTCCAATCTTCGAGTGTCGTCTAAGTTGGCCAGTGCACCAGTGGTGATGGTGATCGCCAGCAGGCAACGTCCACACACAAACACACATAGACATACATTGATGATGATGATGACAATGGCAAAGCTCAAACTCGCCATTGAACCATTGACGAGAGGGAGAGGGAGAGAGAGAGAGAGAGAGAGAAAGAGAGAGAGAGAGAGAGTTGAACCCAAACAAGAGAGAATGAACAGCAGCAGCCTTTGCGGCCGGATTTGTTCGAAAGTGAGTGAGACGGAAACTGAGACTATGAGCAAGGAGAGTGAGAGTGCACCACACCACTAATTGTCTCAAACCAACAAACGATCGATGCCGAGTCGAGAGTATTACAGCGAGAAGAGATGCGTTCCGATGGATGGATTGAGTGTTTGTGTGTGTCTGTGTTTGAGTGAATGAGTGAGTGAGGGGAAATGCACCGATGGTGGGGCGAGACACTAAATGAGGTCTAGGTGAGGGAGAGAGAGAGAGAGAGAGAGGAATACAGTCGGCCGAGTAGAATTCAACGATAATGTGCGAAATCATTGGGCCGACGGTGCACCACAATGCACACACACACGCGAGAACACCGAAACGAACTTAACATAGGAAGCCATTAAAGTGCTAAAATGGATTCGCGAGGCAGGTGAGGCACACTGAAAATCCAGAATCAATCATCATTCGCAAAAGGCAATAAATAACATTACACGCAACCATAATGAGCTACCAAATGTAAATAGCTATATTTAAATTAAAATGCTAATGTTGTTGATGAACCAGAATTAGAATTTAATGTTCAAATGTTCAAATGAATGAATTATGAATGAAAAATTATTTGTGAGTGACTTATGAATAATTCCTTCGTTAATAATTTGTGTGTACATTGTGGTGCACCATCGGCACTTTGATTTCGCACATTACCGTTGAATTCTACTCGGCCGACTGTATTCCTCTTTCCCTCTCTCTCTCTCTCTCTCTCTCTCTCTCTCTCTCTCTCTCTCTCTCTCTCTCTCTCTCTCTCTCTCTCTCTCTCTCTCTCTCTCTCTCTCTCCCTCCCTCTCTCCCTCCCTCTCTGTTTGTCTGGCTCTCGCTCTCTCAATTAAACGAGTGGTGCAAAGATGACTGATTAGACATTAATGAAGTGTTTAACAGTAATTGACCGTGCAATCGTGTTCGCGTGTTTGTCACACTTCAAGTGATACAAAGATCAAGTTATGGTCGAGTGCGTGTCTGTGTGCAAGTCACATTTTCTGACCCATCAACTGTCACATATTAGAGCCGTCGTTGAATTTCAACAGTTCTACAAATTACAAAGTTCACTTATCTCCCTTGACCCGGACTCTGTCTGTGTGTACTATCATGTGCTATTTCAGTGACATGTGCCCTACTACTAATCGTTGTCAAAACATATGTCTGTGTGGGCTTTCGAATATAACGAGAACGAACAGTGACACAATGTCAGTCTCATTTGTAACTGTTTGTAACTGCATCACAGAGTGGATAATTTCGAGTACTTTGGTTAAAAACAAAGAAAAACAAACGAGCAATGCGTGGCCGAATGTGGTCAACATTTTGTTTGCTTGGTCACCGCAATTGTAATGCTATTTACGGAATTAGGCCCTTTGGCAGTGACCTTTAGCACTTCCGCGGTGTGCGCACATCCGAAA
This sequence comes from Rhizoglyphus robini, assembly GCA_023373905.1. Taxonomy (NCBI): domain Eukaryota; kingdom Metazoa; phylum Arthropoda; class Arachnida; order Sarcoptiformes; family Acaridae; genus Rhizoglyphus; species Rhizoglyphus robini. The sequence continues at coordinate 1,201,297 of JAKIJQ010000008.1, read as the reverse complement.
GACATTAAGTGTTGTTCACTGTTTCACATTTTGCTCGGTTGGTCTTCTTGTGTCAAGCCGAACAGTCCAGTCCGAATCGCTATAAATATCAACTCGATCTCACTTTGCAACCACATGGCCTTGTACCGAGTAGCGCGTTAGTGTCATTATGCCGCAATGAATGTAAAGAACCAATGGCCGTCCAATCATCTGGCACGTTGTATGTTCGTTGGTCTTAGTGGCACAACTGTATGGTCACAGAGGTTAGGGTCAATGGCACAAAGCGACAATGCGATGTACAGTAGCATGTCAGCATCGATTCGATTCAAATGATACATAATTGCTCTTGCACACTCACTTAATGATTCGACTAATGACAATATAGTTACATTGTATCGAGTGCACACAAGTGTATGTATGCACAACAGACATTTCCCCCACTCAAGAAGATAACATCGCGTTCTCTCCCTCAATTTATGCAATCACGCCCTGCAAATGATGGTGGTGCCGATGATAGCAAATGTCACATACATAATTCATAATGCGCTAAGTTTACACATTAATATGCTAATAATTGGTCTCACCAACAAGTGTGCGTGTATTTATCATTTAGTGTGAGAGAGAACGCACTCGTTCACCATGAGTCAGCGTCAGGGTCCCTGACGCTCGTGAAATGAAGTATCGAGTATCACCCCACTGAATTCCGAACAGGGAGAGACATTTGCACTACACTCAGTGTGGCTCATTCGCTCAAGTAATTAGATTGAAAACTAACTAGAGAGCAAACTGCATCTGGACTAATGAGTCCGTTTGCACTTTAGCGAGCACGCACGTTTTGAGACCAATTCAAATCGACCAGCAGTCTTTAGTTGCACATTAGTGGATTAGCTTCAACGTATGATCAGTTTTACGAACCATTCGGAAAACGCCAAAGCGAATGGAAAACGAAGTTGATCACTCTGGCCCAAGTCTTGACAGCAGTGACAAATGTTTTCCGTCAGTGCAAAGTGTGCTCGTCTTCTGTGACTTGTTCTGAATGTGCGTTCGAATCTGCCAGGCACACACATTCAATTGGCCAAATGGGCGATTTGAAGCCAAATACAGCAATAAAGCTAATTATTATGGGCCCATCAGTGGCACATTCACTTGCACAAGGCCGGTTGGTCACACTGGCCACATTATCTCTATTCTCTCACTAGTCACTGGCCATTCGTTGGTTAGGCCAGTGGCCACTCACCAATGGCTCAATTTTGGCCACTTGTGACAAACTCGAACCGACCAGGCCACCGAGTCCACTTAACATTTCACCCAGCACTCGGTCTCCACTTTGTAGAAGTAACACATTCAACATGTGTTGACTGGTGCTCTCAAATGGACGGGACAACATTGTGACATATGCGTTGTATGTTCGACCAGTTGCAGTGCCAATGAATCTTAATGCATTCGTTCAGTGAAACAAACGAAATGTGTGTGTGTGTGCTCTGCGCCAATTGTTGATTGCTGTGCGCGCTTTCTCTCTCTCTCTCTCTCTCTCTCTCTCTCTCTCTCTCTCTCTCTCTCTCTCTCTCTCTCTCTCTCTCTCTCTCTCTCTCTCTCTCTCTCTCTCTCCTCCATAGTCAAGGCTAGTCAGAGGACTATTGTCAGTGTCAGTGGTGTTCAACGATTGAACCGTTGGCCCGATTTGCTTGTTGACCAATTCGGACACTTGTGCACTCGTATACTCGATCGAGTTTGTATATACTGTCCATACGGTGGTCTTTCGGTGCAGCACCATTCACATATTGCATGTCTTCTCATGATTTGATTGCCACGGCAGCTCCACTCGACGGAAGTGCTCATGTGTCTGTGCTGCTATGTTCAGGCTTAGACACACAGTCCAGCAGAGCTTTTGCCAGTCGACCAGTGGAGATGGAGACTCGACTCGAGTTGAACTCGAGTGAACTATGGAACGGAAGAAGGCGGGATAAGACGACGGCGCACAGCAATTACGCATTTTCTGAGTGAAGGTCTCGTGATGGTTAAGACGCACAACGAGCTCACACAACTGTGCTCTTCATTTGACCACCAACAAGCGAACGTGAACGTCGTCTGGCCTCTGTCTCTTCGTAGTCACCACCACCACACATTTGACTTTGTGTGGCATTTCGGCGTGTGTCGGTTGTGTGAGTTTGTGTGATGTCTGTGTGTGTGTGCGCGCTTATAAAGTGTTCAACACTCGTCATCATCGTTCATCGATTCATCTGAAATGGAATCTCATTCATCGAGTGGTGAAGATAATCTTCAAATCAGCTACGAGCTACCATTACCACGACGACGGCCACGTCCAAAAGTAAGTGGAACAACACGCACACAAACACGAAACTGAGCGTCAGGCACACACACACAAGTGCATTTCATTGTGCAACTTCATTGTCGATCTCAATGCAGATTTGACTACTCTCTCTCTCTCTCTCTCTCTCTCTCTCTCTCTCTCTCTCTCTCTCTCTCTCTCTCTGACATATTGCAGTGACTCTCTGATCAGTTGATATCTATCTAAAACATTCTCACCATTGACATTCATCGCTAAACTGACGCAAAAAACAATCAACTCTCTCTCTCTCTCTCTCTCTCGCTCTCTCGTTCTCTCTCGCTCTCTCTCTCTCTCTCTCTCTCTCTCTCTCTCTCTCTCTCTCTCAGTCAATCCGCAGCAGTTCGGTCACTTAGGTCAGATCAAATACACGAGTAATAGTCGATAAATAATAAATAACTTTAATTATTATAATAATTCATTGAAATCAGTGTTATACAAGCAAGTGTCGAATAAATAAGGACAATTTAAAGGATAGCATATATTGAAAATATCGAATATGTCCTGTAAATAGTAAAGTTACAATCGTGTCATGCCCATCTAGCAATGTCCACATGTGTGTGTGTGTGTGTGTGTGTGTGCTCACACGAATCTTCCACCTGCTGGCAAAGTCATAAAGTGATGAAGTGGTGTAGCATTGATAGTGGCAAATGGAAAGATGTTGTGCATCACTGGACCATTGACGAAGCCCAGTGGATTGACAAACACAGTCCGAACCGAATACAGTTGGCGCTCAATTCGTTGGCCATCCTCGTCTTGAATGCGAGTGTGCAGTCCAAGTTTGAGTTCTCGCAGAATGCTCAACACGGAGAGACACTCAACCACCATATCAAATGTCAACCCTGCGTCGATGGCCAAAGAGAGCGCACTAAGCGAACCAGAAAAGTTGGTGCAAATAGCAGTCAACTCATCATGATTAATTGGGCCAACGTTGAGAACCCGTATGCGATCACGCAACTGAGGCATTAGAATGACACCAAAATCGAATCGGTTAATAGGATTGCCCAGAGCCATGTACTGCAGTCGATTACTGCGAGCACATTGCTCCAATGTGTGACGCAAACGGTCATTGAGCAAGTTGTTAGTGGAAAAGCAAAACGATTCCAAACGAGTCAGAATGCTCAAATCAGCGTTGATGGCAAATGGAAAGTGATTCACATCAAACATGCTCAATGTTAGAGACACAAGACGAGGTAGGCTTCCGATTGTTTCAATCAAACGATTGATCCGCTCGTAGTTCCTACTGGCCGCCTCGTAGTCTGCACTGCGGCGCCGGTTTCCAAAATATCTGAAGCTCTCGCAAATGCTCACCCCAAAAGGTCAACAGACCTGCAATATGGGGTAAATTATCTCGCAGATTGGCCCGTCCAATGCAGAGGACAAATCTCGAAACACGCGGATACGAGCGTATAATAGCGCGAACAGTACCATAATTAATCGAGTTGCGGTGCTGTGGCACCGTTGGAAGTGGTTCACCATCAGCAGGATAGCAGGCTCGGGCGCCATCGCCCACCATCAGCACCAGCGAGATTGGCTGTGTAGGAATGTCGTCGGCGGCAACGGCGGCGGCGGCGGCAACTTGCGGTTGGGCCATCATTGGTGCTTGGACTCGGTGTGGTGGTTGTGAGTGTGAGTGAGTGTGTGACGTGATGCAACACTCGATTGGGAGTGAGTGAGCGAGCGAGTTGCTGTTGGTAGTCGGATAGAGTTGAATTGCGTGATGGCCAGCAGTGGATGATGATGATGATGATGCTGCAGTGTGCGAGTGAGCCAGTGAGTGAGTGTGCACTCGAGAGACGGGCAGAGCACACTTTTGCAAACCAAGTCCTCACTACTAAAAACGACCAGATACAAAGTCGTGAACACACACAAGGAGCAATACGAACAACCACTTGCAATGACGAGCACAATGACAATGATCGAATCGAACAGCGAACAGGCAGCCGACTCCCGATCTGTCGGTGTGAGTGCCTGGCGTGATGGGGTGATGCATGCAGGCAGACAGACACAGCACACACAGCCAGACACAGGAGAGTGGAGAGTGCGGTGAGCGCCACTCTCGACAGCACCGAATGTACATCTACACTCGAGCTGTCTTCTCGTCTTCCTACCGTTCTTTGATGGCGCCCTCGATGTGGTCACCATCGTCACCTGCACGGCCCATTGGTCATCTTTGACCTGTGTGTGCCTTGTGGGGATCTTTATTTGGTTCTAAGGAATGTCACTTTTAGTGGGCTCGTTCTCTTTCTCTCTCTCTCTCTCTCTCTCTCTCTCTTCTCTCTCTCTCTCTCTCTCTCTCTCCTCACTCTCCCTCACCCTCACCCTCACCCTCTCTCTTTCTCTCTCTCTCCTCATTCTCTCTCCTACTCTCCCTCCCTCCCTCTCTTTTTCTCTTCTTTTTCGCCTCTCTCCTCACTCTCTCTCTCTCTCCTCTCTCGCTCGCTCACACCCGAAACAACCCAATCTCTGGGTACAGATGTACCTAAAATAATCGATACTATTGAAAGCCAACTATCGATGTGTTCAATTTATAATAAATAAAAGATTTTATGTGCGGCATGATCTCGCTCTCTCTCTCCCAAAACAACAAATCGATTTTATTATTGAAATAGCATTAAGAGTTAATATTACAAACAGAGTAATTGCAGCACTAATGTGTTGTTGTTCATGGCATAATAATTCAAATTGAGTTTAATAATTTAAATAATAAACACACACACATTTTGTTGTGTATTTGGTGTGTGTGTGCTAATATATACAAATAATAAATCTACACTGCCGATTCCTTAGCATCTTCGTAGAGTGAACATTATATCTGTCTTATTTCTTTAGTTGTTACATTTTAAGGCGTTGGTGAAATAATGCTTGGTAGTCGGCGCTTCCTATAAACGCATTTCTGGTTAGATGGCGTCTTTATCTTCAAGACATTAAGGCGGCTCGTAGCGCCTACTTAAGGAGCTTTCTTTTTCTTATATATACTAACTTATTTTAATTTGCGTCTTGTCGTCTAAAATGATCGTCTTTGGGTGCATAATACATCTCTCTCTTTCCTTCTCTCTCTCGCCCTCTCTTTCTCTCTCTCTCTCTCTCTCTCTCTCTCTCTCTCTCTCTCTCTCTCTCGTCAATGGTTAAATGGCGAGTTTGTGCTTTGCCATTGCCATCATCATCAATGTATGTCTATGTGTGTTTGTGTGTGGACGTTGCCTGCTGGCGATCACCATCACCACTGGTGCACTGGCCAACTTAGACGACACTCGAAGATTGGACTCGAGCAGGAGTGGAGACAACAAATGAGAACCATAACCAGAACCAAACAAACAAACAAACAAACAACAAACCGGGGCAGACACTATTGCCACTAGATGACAAACACTTACCTCCATCTTAGTTTGCACGTAAACAAACGCACCACAATTAACACACATGCTTGTGACGATACTTTTGTTATAACAATTTATTATATATATTGACTCTCTCTCTCCCTCTCTCTCTCTCTCTCTCTCTCTCTCTCTCTCTCTCTCTCTCTCGTCAATGGTTCAATGGCGAGTTTGTGCTTTGCCATTGCCATCATCATCAATGTATGTCTATGTGTGTTTGTGTGTGGACGTTGCCTGCTGGCGATCACCATCACCACTGGTGCACTGGCCAACTTAGACGACACTCGAAGATTGGACTCGAGCAGGAGTGGACACAAAAAAATGAGAACCATAACCAGAACCAAACAAACAACAAACCGGGGCAGACACTATTGCCACTAGATGACAAACACTTACCTCCATCTTAGTTTGCACGTAAACAAACGCACCACAATTAACACACACTGCTTGTGACGATACTTTTGGTTATAACAATTTATTATATATATTGACTCTCTCTCTCTCTCTCTCTCTCTCTCTCTCTCTCTCTCTCTCTCTCTCTCTCTCTCTCTCTCTCTCCCTCTCTCTCTCTCTCTCTCTCTCTCTCTCTCTCTCTCTCTCTCTCTCTCTCCCTCTCTCTCTCTCTCTCTCTCTCTCTCTCTCTCTCTCTCTCTCTCTCTCTCTCTCTCTCACTGGACACACTTGTACACATTTACATTTTATACTCGATCGATTATGTCTGTGGCTAAGGCATTCGCCCACAAACGCACACACAAAACTTTATCTGTTCATGTGTATGTGTCTTCTTGTGTGTGCGGCCAATTGGCAGTCTTTTATTAGTGCATAGATATGCAAACATCAATCGCAAATCTCAGTAGCATAATATGCGAGCCTTTCCACTCCATCGATCATCATCAGCAAAATGTGCACTCTTACCCAGAACGGCAGAATATTGTGACAGTGTGACAAGCCGCGGCTTGCAAATGTCAATACATTGCACACGCCTAACGAATGCTTTACTGTACAAATGCTATATAAACTGAAACTAACAATAACAATCCCACAATCTCTTTTGTGTCAACATGCGTGCCTCCAAAAGTAAACAGTTAGACATTATGCAGGCAATTCCATTCACACATATAAAAGTAAGCACTCTCTCCCTATGTGTGTGTGCTCAATCTCCGTGCCAATTTGCAAATTTAAGTAGTTAGTGGTTGCGGAGTGCAGAATGAACGGCTCCAGTCTATATGTCGATCAAGGCCTAGGGAAAGTGAGTGGTCAGTGGCGGAGAAAGTATAGCGGTGCTTGAGGTTGGTCACCTGCTCCCCCGTTTGAGCCAATCTAGATTGGTCAATGTACTTGGCCAGAGCAAGAGCACATGCATTCGCCAATGAAGGCAAAGTGGAGCACAGTGCACTGTGATCAAGTTAGTTTGATTTATGATGCACACTATTAATTACAAAGTAAGATTCTGTGATTGAATTGAATTGAATACATTCGCACCCAATACAATGATTATTATTACATCGACTCGTATCACCGCTATACTCATGTTATCTGACATCAAGAACAAGGGTTCAAAGGGCCTTGACACAACCTCAACTGTAAGTGATTGAGTATGGTTGTACGTTGAACTTTCCATTTCAATGCTTTTCACGCTAACTGGATGGGTATGGGGAAGCATGCAGCCACACAACGATATTACAGTTCATTGTCTCGATTATAAAATAAACAAAACTAATGAGAGAGATAGTGTAGAGGGTAGTTCGGTGGTCGAATTGTGTGAGTGCGATCGTTCGATCGGTTGTTGGTGATGTCTGCTTACATTATTTCCGGGTTTGCTGCAGTCATTGTTCGACCAGGCTGCTGTTGTTTGTTGGATGGTGATGGTGATGCAATCATATTGTGTCTTGATTGGAGCAAACCAACTGCACGCAATCTTTCTCTCTCACTCTCTCACTCTCTCACTCTCTCTCTCTCTCTCTCTCTCTCTCTCTCTCTCTCTCTCTCTCTCTCTCTCTCTCTCTCTCTCTCTCTCTCTCTCTCTCTCTCTCTCTCTCTCTCTCTCTCTCTCTCAGGATTTGATGGTGCAGCAGTAATAATCAGAGTGTCAAGTCCAGTGACACCAAAATAAAAAAATGCGACTGTTCGGTTTGGCGAGGGTTTGCAAGACACAGAGACGAATTGACGGATGACGGGTAACGATGATGAGGACAGATCAAAAGGAATACAAACGAGACTCACAGACATGATACGCACTCGGCCAATGAAGGCTAATGTGCGCGCTGATATGCGGTTTGTGTGTGTGTGCTGCGAGGTAGTGTAGTGTGGTGCTTGATCTTGAGTTTAACTCGCCAAAGGATAGATTGTTCAGTGTTTGTGGCACTGTTAATGAACAGTGTGCACTTATGGAATTGTGCTTCTATTGATTCATTGGTTTGGTGATGGACCAGCGCCCGATGACATGCAAATTGGGCCAAGACCACTGAGAAGTGTGAAAGTACAGCATTTCGAACAGATAAGTCTTCAGACTGTCCCACTTTCCAATTGGCTCACTAGTTAACTCAAACAGACAATAATAATGACATTGATCAATGCCTCAAAGTCAGGCAAATTTTAATTGCAATATTATTATAAATTTAGAATTACAGAAACGGACAGCTCGTCCAAGTCCTTTTAAACAACTGGGATTACTGACACAATTTCGATTAGATCGAGACTTGACCTTTCCAAGATTGGTTAAGACATTCAACAATTGGGCATTGGACACGGCCAGTTCGGTGGCTAAGTAAAACGAAAATGGTCATACAATCAACACTATCAATGATATACTCACATGATTCCACCGAGTTCGACCTTTCCATCATGGTTAGTCTCACTACCAGCCAGGTCGTCGGGCCAGTTCGGTGGCTGAATAAAACTAAGTTAGTCATTCAATCTACACAAGCAATGATATACTCACATGATTCCACCGAGTTCGACCTTTCCATCATGGTTAGGTTGGCAGTTCTTTCAACATGCACACGGCCAGTTCGGTGGCTGAGTAAAACAAAATTAGTCATACATTCAACACTAGCAATGATATACTTACATGATTCCACCGAACTCGACCTTAGATCCGTTGTGAGCATTTGTTAACCTATTCAACTTTGATGAGTATTCATTTTTTAAAAGCGTTGGTATGGGAATTCTCGGTTGATGTTGATGTAATATCTAAGAGGAGAAGCTCGTAGAATTCTGCTCTTCAACAATGAATCAAATTTTGATCCCGAATGATTGTTTATTTCTGATAAACAAACGCGACCAATTGGAGAAAAATTACAGATGAATCCACCAATTATCCATCGTGTAATGTTTTCGATCGCATTTGAGTACTCGTGAAGTAAGTTTCATATACTTTGAGTATTAAATGGCACTTGAAGGGATGTGGATACATCTGGCTTTGAATCTTTCGCAAACATGAGAGTGAGTTTGCATAGAATCATAAGTTTGTGAGTGGGTGTGTTGTCAAAGTAAATCCAATTGAAGACTAGTGAAATAAGCTTCATATGATAGCTTGAAGTTGATTCGATCCAATTAACTTTTGAATCTTTGTTTTGTATGCTTCTCGGCACAATCGATTCAATTAACTTTTGAATCTTTGTTTTGTATGCTTCTCGGCACAATCGATTCAATTAACTTTTGAATCTTTGTTTTGTATGCTTCTCGGCACAATCGATTCAATTAACTTTTGAATCTTTGTTTTGTATGCTTCTCGGCACAATCGATTCAATTAACTTTTGAATCTTTGTTTTGTATGCTTCGGTTGGGGCTCTTTCGTCAGGCAAGTTTTGAAGTCGATCGTCGGCTTTGTGACACTGTGACCACAGTGCTCCTCAGTGGTTTGCTTCGGTTGTATCTTCTTGTTGAGTATCTTCATCTTTTGGCAACAGGAACCAAATGGATGCGCCTACCACCACCACTCACCACTTAGTAGTTGTTTCGGTTCCTCTGGCATAGACGGGAACATTCCTCTTCTGGATGAGTGGTGGCTGGCATGTAACACGGCCAGTTCGGTGGCTAAACAAAACTAAGTTAGCAATGCAATCAACACAATCAATGATATACTTACATGAATCCACCGAATTTGACCTTTCCATCATGGTCAGGCTCCAACCACTTGGCACGGGATGCGGCCAGTTTGGTGGCTAAACAAAACTAAGTTAGCAATGCAATCAACACAAGCAATGATATACTTACACGAATCCACCGAATTTGACCTTTCCATCATGGTCAGGCTCCAACCACTTGGCACGGGAGCGGCCAGTTCGGTGGCTAAACAAAACTAAGTTAGTCATGCAATCAACACAAGCAATGATATACTTACATGAATCCACCGAATTTGACCTTTCCATCATGGTCAGGCTCCAACCACTTGGCACGGGATGCGGCCAGTTCGGTGGCTAAACAAAACTAAGTTAGTCATGCAATCAACACAAGCAATGATATACTTACATGAATCCACCGAATTTGACCTTTCCATCATGGTCAGGCTCCAACCACTTGGCACGGGAGCGGCCAGTTCGGTGGCTAAACAAAACTAAGTTAGTCATGCAATCAACACAAGCAATGATATACTTACATGAATCCACCGAATTTGACTTTTCCATCATGGTTAGTCTCACTGCCAGCCAGGTCGTCGGGCCTGTTCGGTGGCTGAGTAAAACTAAGTTAGTCATACAATCAACACAAGCAATGATATACTCACATGAATCCACCGAATTTGACCTTTCCATCATGGTCAGGCTCCAACCACTTGGCACGGGAGCGGCCAGTTCGGTGGCTAAACAAAACTAAGTTAGTCATGCAATCAACACAAGCAATGATATACTTACATGAATCCACCGAATTTGACTTTTCCATCATGGTTAGTCTCACTGCCAGCCAGGTCGTCGGGCCTGTTCGGTGGCTGAGTAAAACTAAGTTAGTCATACAATCAACACAAGCAATGATATACTCACATGATTCCACCGATCCGTTGTGAGCATTTGTTAACCTATTTAACTTTGATAAGTATTTCTTTTTTAAAAGCGTTGGTATGGGAATTCTTGGGAATTGATGGAATATCTATGAGGATCTATCTCGTAGAATTCTGCTCTTCAACAATGAATCAAATTTTGATCCCGAATGATTGTTTATTTCTGATAAACAAACGCGACCAATAGTAGAAAAATTACAGATGAATCAACCAATTATCCATCGTGTAATGTTTTCGATCGCATTTGAGTACGCGTGAAGTAAGCTTCATATACTTTGAGTACTTGTGCATTAAATGGCACTTGAAGGGGTGCGGATACATCTGGCTTTGAAACATGAGAGTGAGTTTGCATAGAATCATAAGTTTGTGGGTTGGTGTGTTGTCAAAGTAAATCCATTTGAAGACTAGTGGAATAAGCTTCATATGGTAGCATGAAGTTGATTCGACCCAATTAACTTTTGAATCTTTGTTTTGTATGCTTCGCGGTACAATCGATTCAATTAACTTTTGAATCTTTGTTTTGTATGCTTTTCGGCACAATCGATTCAATTAACTTTTGAATCGTTGTTTTGTATGCTTCGCGGTACAATCCATCCGTCTTGCAAATTTTGAATTGCTTCTATTTTCTGCTCTGTATGTGTCACAGGAGCAGACTCCATTTTGGTAGCTTGAGGCTGAATCGATTCAATTAACTTTTGAATCTTTGTTTTGTATGCTTCGGTTGGGGCTCTTTCATCAGGCAAGTTTCGAAGTCGATCGTCGGCTTTGTGACACTGTGACCACAGTGCTACGGTTGTATCTTCTTGTTGAGTATCTCCATCTTTGTCAACGGGAACCAAATGGATGCGCCCACCACCACTCACCACTTAGTAGTTTTCTTTGGTTCCTCTGGCATAGACGGGAACATTCCTCTTCTGGATGAGTGGTGGCTGGCATTTTGAAACACTTTTATTCCTCCAAATACAACCGAATATACTAGAAAACAATAAAAAAAATATATAATTAATTAACTCAAATTCTATAAGACAGTGTACACAGTCACACACTGAAGGTCACACAACTCGTGACTGATCAATGACCAATTTGACTGTAGAGCGAGAGTGTAGACTCTTCTAGAGTAATGTGCCCGTTTGACACCGTTAACCGGTGTAAGGGTATGGTGGCTAACTCTGTTGCGATGTCTACTAATACTAAGTCTTAATAGGCAAACCTGGCAGAATCGAAGTTGGGAACTGAAGAATGCTATGTGAGAGAAGCTATTGTGTCGGTGTGTTCGGACACAGTAATCAAAAGCAAAAGAATAGACTAATTGAAGTGGTGGTGGATAGATGCCAAGGTGCTGTTTCAAAGTACATTAGTAGATGGAAAGTTAGGGACAAAGCATAGCGAGACAGGAGACAACAATAATAGTGGACACTTACCGATGGACATCCGTTCGGTGATGATGCTGTTCACGGTAAAGCCAAATGAAAACGATGAAAAAGACGAGGAGAAACAGACAAGACAAACAGACAGACAAGGGCAAATATACAAACAGAACACACAGCGAGTGAGACAAGAGGCGAGTAAGCACACACACAACACCGACACAATCGAGTGTGTGTGTGTGTGTGTGTGTGTGTGCTGCTACTGACTCATGACTGTGTGATCTCTCTATTTGGCTTAGTTGAACCGTACAGTTTGTATCGGTTTTGTTTGTCCTAACCGCCCGCTCATTCATATCTCAACACAGATTCGAAATCTACCGGCGCTTTCCGAGCCTCGAGTTGCCTATTCGTCGGACAATGGCGACTCTTCTCTCGGAGAAGCCATTTTGCCTAATTAAGGAGTCAGTACGAGCGGCACCAACACTAGCATTTCCACTGATGCATCAAACATCTTGCAACAAGCAGTCATTCTAGCAGTAAAGTGCCAGACTCGTTGCATTCGTCCCAGTCACTAGTTCTACTTTCCAATGTGCACGGATAATGTGAGCCGAACTAGACTCGAGTTCGTGTGTTGATGCTTTCAGTGGAATGCCTGGAGCAGAGCGCCAACAGAATACACGGCCGCCGGTTCACATTGTGGTTGTCGTGGATTACAGGGGGCGCTCAGGCCTGGTTGTGGTGAGGTGTCCACTGCTAACCGCATAGGCACGGCTTCGTGTGCCGGAGGTGTTGTTGGATTGCCTGGTGGTCCATGTGTCCACTCAAGACGAGAGAGAGAGAGAGAGAGAGAGAGAGAGAGAGAGAGAGAGAGAGAGAGAGAGAGAGAGAGAGAGAGAGAGAGAGAGAGAGAGAGAGAGAGAGAGAGAGAGAGAGAGAGAGAGAGAGAGAGAGAGAGAGAGAGAGAGAGAGAGAGAGAGAGAGGTGGAAGTGGAAGGGTACATAGTGTGACTAAATTTGGTGTTGTACATGTCATAGATCGATGACCCATAGAATGATGACAAGGAGTGATGTGAAGTGTAGTGAATAGTGCGACAGGAATCCAACAATAATAAAGCAAACATAAAAGTACTTACCGATGGGCATCCATTGGTTGGTATAATGATGACGATCAAAATAGTAGAAGATGATGGCGGTGATGCTTTTAAATCATGAACCGGTGTAACGTTTGAGCCAACAAATGGGTGAAGAGTTGGAATGGAACGAGAGATGGAAACATCCAAGATAAGAGAGAAGGAGAGAGTTAAAAGGGGAGAACCATTCAGGACGAGAGATGGAAGAAGAATAACGGTGTTCGCTTATTTTCATCTCCATATTAAGAAGTAAATCGATCTGATTGGGCGCCGCACGGCGCCACATTCATTGTACAGTGCATTTGGGGCCAAGGCGGTCACGTGGTGATGCACGCTTTCTGATGAGTCCAAAGTGCAAAGTGACTTTCCAGTCATGATGATGATCACTGCACATGTGATGTCGCTCTGTTGTGTGTGTTCTGTGTATGGATGACTGGCTGCAATTGTCTCGTTGTGTGCCCGATGTGTTCGATCTGTGCTGGCCCGACAGTCCACCCAGGGACATTGGGTGCCAGGCGGGCGCCATGCCGTGCTGTGGTCTGCCCCGATGAGCGTGGTGCACATGTTGAGCGGCTGCTGCGGCAGTGGCGGCTGCGGCGTGGATTTGCGCCAGGTCGTTGTGTGCATACGAGGTTCAATTCTGAGCTTGCGATGGCTTTATGTCGGAGCCATGGTGCATGTGGTGAGGGTGATGGGCGCCATGGTGGTGATGCATGCCGTGCATCATGCCCGCGGTTGCCCATGGGTTCGACATTTGCATGTCGGCAGTGGTCGCGGCAGCAGCTGCCACTTGCATGAGATGTGCCTGCTGCTCGTGAGCGCTCGACAGGTGATTGAGATAAGATGACGACGAGTCCGTGGTCATTTTGAGAGGCTTTGTGGTGGTGGTGGTTGCACTGTGTTGCAAGTGCACTGATGGATTCGGAAGTATGATAAGACAACGACGACAAAATCAGACGGACCCGAAACATGGCTCGGGGTCGAGAGAAGATGAGCGGGACTAACTCGCTTCGGTTATCACAACTTGACAGGTGAACAGAAGACCCACAACTTAGTGTGCCACTGTGGCGGGTGCTCAACGGGAAGAGTAAGTTGAACAGTTGAGGGTAACCTAGAACATAAAGAAGACATCAGAATCTGGACATGTTGAGCATGTTTTGGCTACATCACACCATGGTTATCCGTTCGAGTGGCAGTGTGACCCTTACTGCGCCGAACGAGTGCACCAGCTCGCCTGTTCGATCGAATCTCACTCACATCGATCGGCACTGTCTCTCTCTCTCTCTCTCTCTCTCTCTCTCTCTCTCTCTCTCTCTCTCTCTCTCTCTGTGTGTGTGTGTGTGTGTGTGTGTGTGTGTGTGTGTGTGTGTGTGTGTGTGTGTGTGTGTGTGTGTGTGTGTGTGTGTGTGTGTGTGTGTGTGTGTGTGTGTGTGTGTCGCTTATTTGTGGAGTTGTGTGTCTGTGTAAATTGGTGTGTGCAATAAGCCAGTCCAGCCACTAGTTCGTTAACATTGTTCACGTTTTGCCACTTCACTCGACTGTCCGTTTCGACCGGTGCAATGGAAAACTCATAAATTTTAACTCAATCACACGCTCACTTGGCACCAATGTCACTTGCCATTCCTGCCACTTTGTTCGAATCGAATCGAATGGCACTAGTCGACGGCAATATCCACCCTACAAGACACACAAATTAGGCAAAATTTCTATGATCACTTCAGTGTGCTTGTTTAGTTGCATGCATGCACGTCCCCATGCCAGAGAGCAAGTGCAGTGCAATGATTTGCGACAGCAATATATCACTTTTATTACTTGGGATAATCGCTCCCTTCTCTTCCACCACCAAATCGGCCTGAACACTAGTTTGTTCACAAGAATTTGGCTTTCTTGGAATTGGCCAAAACAGGCCGAATCGATTTGTGGCCAGTGGACACTGCCACTCATGGAGCAGAGAGGTACAGCAGTGATTTGCGACTTAGCAATAAAAAGTATTGTGTTACTCATTCGTGATGTAGAGAGTAGAGAGCGAGCGAACGAGAGAGAGAGAGAGAGAGAGAGAGAGAGAGAGAGAGAGAGAGAGAGAGAGAGAAGCATAAGGCCAACAGTGCAATCACTGCCTCAGTCAGCGAATTCCTATTGAATGACAACAACGACTGCGAGCCAACAGAGTCGAACCGACCACTCCGTGTCAGTCTAACGAGATCATCTTCATCTCATCAAATTATCATTAATATACATTGAATATATCGAGCTATAGAACTTGATTTGTGAGTTTTTGCTCTACTGACCGATGTTCGGTCAACTCAGTGGCGAATTGACCACTGCCCAGCCTGTCTATTCATATCGAAACAGCAATTTTGTTCTCTCTCTCTCTCTCTCTCTCTCTTGTCCGCGGCTTGTGGCTTGATTAGAGTGTTCATCGTTCGAAGTGTATGTGCATTTGTATGTGCTCCTCTCCATCGCGTGTTTTGTTTGTTGGGTTTGTATATATAAACACTCAAAATGATACAAAGTAACTTGTTAGAGGCATCAACACACACACACACAAGATGAAAAGAGAAAAAATGAGCTCAAGTGAGACTAATGAGAGCGCCCTTCAGGATGGCCTAAGCGGCCACTTTTGTGTGTGTGTGTATGCCGCCTTTTGGCGGCATATGACATTCATAATGCGAGCCGCCAAACGAGTGTCGCCAAGTGATTATGAATTATGTGCACATTTGTTGTGCACGCGCCGACCGTCTGCCGGCTCAGTGGCAGTGAGAATGCAGTGATCAACAATAAACTCAAAGTCCCTTACCCGCGAGCACACATCTAATTGCACTTGCATCGAACAGAACTTAAGTTGGCTATCAATTGACAACTCAATGACCAATTGGCACATTCGCAACTGGACAGCAGACGTGAGACATTTCACAGAGTGAGTACAACAATGTGACAACACTTCACTTAATGGCACTCTCCTTTTCACTTTCGCGGACACTCTCGCCTTTGTCACCGTCATTATCATCATTGTCATCGACTTTGTCTTCTTCTTCTTGTCCCCTTTCGGTTAATTAGCCAGCGGGAGAAGAGATTTGGCTTAGTGCAAGGCGCTCGTTCACAAAGGACCCAACTCTTCTCAAAACGGCAAAGGACGCAAACAAACAAGCAAGCAAGAAGGCTCATTGCAATCCATCGAACGCACAGTCAAATTAGCCAGCCTGTTTCGCTTAGAGTTCCAACAAATTGGATGTTTTGGTCAATCGAACTATATAATAAATCGTTTGATTGAACCAGCCCTGGGCCATCGCTTGACCAATCATTCTGTTTTCTTGGAAACCGACTGCCCATTGCTTTGTTGAACTAGAGCATGTTTGATTGATTATCATTTTCCTGCTTTAGACCTTTCAGAGCTGACCGACCACCACCATGGACCTTGAAGTTGGCCTGTGGTTAGCTTAGCTCAGTGCATTTGGCGAGTGACAAGCTCGGTCAAGTACAGAAGAGAGTGAGTGAGTGAGAGAGCATTTACTATTCACGGGGGCCATCATCACCTTTACCTTACCGCACACACACTCACCCGACAGGTGCTGTTCGACTCGACACCGCCACCGAGCCAATCAATAAAGCAAAACAGCCCACTAATTGCCCTGGACAGATAAGAACATAATTGGCCTCAGCGTGCGATGACAAACAATGCATTTGTATTGCACACAGACACCGACCGTAATCGTCAATAGTCATGTGGTGCTGCTGCCTGTCGGCTTGACCAATTACACCGACACTTCGTGTGAGTGAGTGAGTGAGACATCAAGACAGTCGCTTCGAATCGCTTTCACTTGCACCCTGCTCTGTCTAGTCGGCCAATTGGCGTCTGTCATACGTTTGACACTGCCACCATCGGACATATTCGATTTGGTATATATCTCGTAGAATGGAAGCAACAACAGCAACAACAACAACCATCCTTTGCAGCATCACCTTTATGCTGCATATATGTCTACATATGATTTTAGCTCAAGTCGTATCAAGTGGGTTTGATTGTGAACGTACGCGTTTGCATTGTGTGCCTCATTCATGCAGCAGTGTAGTGTGAATACGAGAATTATTGGCCAAACGACCAAACATCACTCGTTTTCTCACTCGCTCTCTCTCTCTCTCTCTCTCTCTCTCTCTCTCTCTCTCTCTCTCTCTCTCTCTCTCTCTCTCTCTCTCTCTCTCTCTCTCTCTCTCTCTCTCTCTCTCTCTCGTATGGTGGTGGCGCTGTGGTGATATGTATGAGAGAGTGAGGGAGAGGCTCGCGCGTTGCACGTCGCACAGCACTCGTCTATGGCTGTTGTGTGCTGTGTCACAGTCTGTGTGCCCGTCAGTGTCTGCCTGTGCTCAGTAGTGAGAGCGTCACTTTCTACCTCACACTCACTACTCCGTGCTCATCTCTCGCTCTCGATGATCGTTTAATCCACTCGTGAGTGATCATCACACAATCTAAATTGTCATCTATGTGACTTTATTATTTCGCTTTGTGTGATGTGTGTGTGCTCGAATGCGTGTTCGTGTGTGTGTGTGTGTGCACACCAACCTCAACGTCAACACACAGCCACTGAACAGTACTTTTAAGCCACCACCGTAACTGATTGACTATCGATGTTCTCACTCGTTTTGTTGTTGTTGTTGTTGTTGTCTCTCTGCTCGAATCTACTACTGTCTAGTGCATCGTGCCATCACTTTGAGTTATCTATTGGTGATTTGCTTAACTTTGACTCTTGGGCCACTCGGCAAGTGCACACCATCATCATCATAGCCACAGCAGCCGCCGCCACCACCATCATCATCATCAGCATCAGCCAATCAACAACTCACCACTGGCTTTGTGTTTGGTGACTTTGTGTGACTGGGTTTACCAGGTACGGTGTACACTGTACCGTACAGTGTTAGCCTTAATGAACAGCAAGCCATTCAACAGTTCCGAATCATTCCATTTTTCAACTGTCTCAATTATAATAAAACAACTCACACATACACACACATACACAGCCTTAAACCGTAATCCACCCGTGCCAAGATCAACCTCACAGCCGCACCACCACCACCACCACCATCATCATCAGCACCCAACCAGTAACTCTTCTTTGACTTTGTGTTTGGTGACTTTGTGTGACTGGGTCTACCACGTACGGTGTACCGTACAGTGTTGGCCTCAATGTGAAGCAAGCCATTCAACAGTACCGAATCATTCCATTTCTCAACTGTCTCAATTATAATACTACAACAACAACAACTCACAAACTCACACACACACAGCCTAAAGCCGTCATCCACAAGTGCCATGATCATCCTCACCACGGCACCACCACCTTCAGCACCCAACCAGTAACTCTTCTTTGACTTTGTGTGACTGGGTTTACCACGTACGGTGTACACTGTACCGTACAGTGTTGGCCTTAATGTACAGCAAGCCATTCAACAGTACCGAATCATTCCATTTCTCAGTTGACTTAATCAGCTCCCAACAACAACACACTGTCACCAGCCTAAACTCTTCCAACCTTCAACGATCATCCTCTCGTTGACGCAGTGGTCATCATCACCTCGTCAATCGAATCTCCTCACTGGCACCGTCGACAATCACTCAATTCATCCAACTCTCCGCACTATTTATAACACATTCATCGGCCTTCCGTGACAGCAGTCACCTTGTCGACAGCAACTAGTTCCAGTCCGCATTGACACAGAATATATACAGTAAAAGTAAGTTGTTACTACACTATTATTCTTATGACATACGATTCTATTGTTGAGGTGTTCAGGTTATGACATATACAATCAGTTATGTGCAGTGCCTAGCGAACTTAGTAGCGATAAGAAATAGAGATGATAGTACCACAACACAAATGCACTTTCTACAGTGAGAGAGAGAGAGAGAGAGAGAGAGAGAGAGAGAGAGAGAGAGAGAGAGAGAGAGAGAGAGAGAGAGAGAGAGAGAGAGAGAGAGAGAGAGAGAGAGAGAGAGAGAGAGCGAGAGGGGAGAGAGAGGGCGAGAGAGAGTAAGAGAGAGAGAGAGGGCGAGAGAGAGGGCGAGAGAGAGGGCGGAGAGAGGGAGAGAGAGAGAGAGAGAGAGAGAGAGAGAGAGAGAGAGAGAGAGAGAGAGAGAGAGAGAGAGAGAGAGAGAGAGAGAGAGAGAGAGAGAGAGAGCGAGAGGGAGAGAGAGAGAGAGAGAGAGTAAGAGAGAGAGAGAGGGCGAGAGAGAGGGCGAGAGAGAGGGGCGAGAGAGAGGGCGAGAGAGAGAGAGAGAGGGAGGGAGAGAGAGAGAGAGAGAGAGAGATCATCTATTATTATATAGCTAAAGATGTATTAATAACTGAGAGGTTCAACCAAATGGCCTTTTGCTACCAACAGTGCGAGTTCTGTAAATTTAGTGTATTCAGCAATAGCCATACGCCACGCGTCCACTGTCTCAATAGCTTTCATCTTTTATACAAATACAAATACACAATTTGAGTAACTGAGCTAGTAATTGATCGTATTTACGTTGTTTCAGTTCATTCGTTCAACTGTCGCCTACACACAAACGAACACAATGGAACCACTTCCCAGTCCACCTGTGCCAATCTATACATGGGATGGCTGCATTAAGGAAGAATTACAGAACGTAGCAAAAAGACTTTCTGGACCGCTAAATAAAGATTCCAAGATATCCAGAATCTTATACTGGTCACGAAAGAGTAAAATGTTTTCCGCTCAATGGGCAGGTAGTTGGCATTCAATTGCAGATTTGAAGTACTTTTTGGATGAATTTGACAAACGCCAAAAAAAGAACAAGGCCTATTCGTTTCGTACCATTCGGAAATGGATTGACCTTGCTGCCACATACGATGGTTTGGCTAAACGAATGCGACATGGCCGTCTTAAGGTTTATGCTGTTCTGGCTGTCAAGAAGTTCAACGATAAGCGATTTGAAGATAAGGCACTTGTTTTGTGGTTGTCGGGAAAGTTCACCCAACCGCAAATGGTCGCGGAAGTGGGCGAAAAGGCGGTTAACGACTTTCTCAAAAATCCGAACATTGATTCGGAAGAACTATTGGAATTTGAGCACTTGATTCCACCGGACATATTGGCGACAGCTTTTGACGATCAAAATGATATGGCTGCTGTGTTGAAGATGATTGAAAAGAACCAGAAAGGTGTCACTGTGATTCGAAAGATATTTGGAAAAAGAATGAAACCAAATGCTATCGACATAGTGGCATTTGAGAAGCTCAGAGGAAGAATGGAAGGCAGCATGAGCTTCTTCAAGTCTTCGTCAAATGTCGATTATGTGAACGAAATCTTCGAGAAAGAGGACTTGCCCACTGTTCTGGAGAAGTTAAACTTTATATTGGGCACTGGCGTTGAATTGGACGTGTTCGCCGAAATGTTAGTTTTGTTCCGAGACAAATCGTATTTAGAAATTGGCTCTCCAACTGTGAACACTAATCGCCCTGAGCGCACTCTCTGCATGGCTTGTGCTGAGCCTAATTCAGATCTATTCTATGCATCATGCAACATTTCGGTGCACAAGTCATGTGTGCATGAATCGACAAGCCAAGTGCAAGTCAATTGGCTTTGTGACCGCTGTCACTGGAGCCCAGACCGAGCTGTCACTTGCTTCTTGTGCCATCAGCAGAACGGTGGTGTGTTCGTGCGAGTCTATCCAAAAATTTGGGCACATTCAATTTGCAATTCCATTTGGATCCACGCCCTAGAGACTACAAATGAGAGACCTGAATCGCTTGTCAAGGAAAAGTGTTGCTATTACTGTGACAACTCGTCTGGAATTTGTTGCTCCGATGATGATGATGGCCGAAAGAAGTTCCATCCAAGCTGCTGTGCTCGTGCACTTGGCATCACTATTCGGGTCAACAATGAAGACGTAGATGAAGACGGAGTTGCCCAACTGGAGTCTGTTTCTGTGTCTCGCGAAAAGTGTAAACTCCACAAATTGGCGAAGGACTTGAAAATGGATGCAATCGCACTTGAAGCTGAGTTTGGCCAAAACTTTGAGCACAGCAAAGCCGAGTTTCGTGTCTATTTGGCCGATGGATTGATTGAACAAATCAACCAACTTCTACCGATCAACGCAAATCGCGTCTTTGTTGAAGCCTTATGGGCAATATGGAAGATCTTGCCCAAACGTATCACTCGCACTCAAAGTGTGATAGGCGATGGTGATGTTGGTTCCGAAGAAGAATGGAACGACCGTTTGCAGGTAGGTTGTTATTGTTGTTGCTGTGTTAGGCAAGTGATGAATAGTATTTAAAGTGAATCGAAATGAAATTGAAATCGTTTGGTTAGGCTTCTCTCTCTCTCTCTCTCTCTCTCTCTCTCTCTCTCTCTCTCTCTCTCTCTCTCTCTCTCTCTCTCTCTCTCTCTCACTCTCTCTAAGCGTTCACGCTGCGTGCGCACAGAGCAAAAATTGTCTAAATTGTTCCATTACACACATTACTGTTTTGTACTTTAGGAACTTTATCCAGCACAAGTTGACGTTCCAATGCAGTACGACGCAGGAGAACAGTCCTTCGAGATGATGGCAAGCAAACCAGGACCGAGTAGCGCAAAGTAATTGCCGAGTGCAGATTCTCGATTCCAGTACTGTCACCATTCATCGACTTATCGACCATATCCAGGTCTATACAATTTGATTTGACATTACATGACACATATTCCAGTAATTATACTATATTTCCACTTTTATTTATTACATCGATTGACTATTACATAACGTTCAATGATTAGGAATAGTGAGATGCACCGTTGAGCAATTTGCAAACACACAGTTTACCATCCATACGTGCCTAATCCGGTTATCTTTCTTTGATTCGTGTCTTATTTATTATTTGCATTCACATTCCTATTATGTCTTGACTTTTAATTTTTTAATATAATGATCGTTTATTATTAACTAAGTGCGCCAACAAGTGTCGCTTTCTTTGATTTTGTTCTGTCTGTCAGTCTGTTCTCTTAATCTGCGGTCGTGAGTCCTAATCGTCAATCTTTCACCAAGTTGGAAACGTTCAGTTCAGTGTTGGCACAAATGTAAGTGTGTTTGTTCATTGCTATTCTCCATTAGCATAAGCGTAAACACGAGAACTAATCGAGCAGAAAATCTCCGGACAACCGTCAAACCGTCACGTTAATGTCACATTTGCACGATCGTAATCGAGACGGGTGGCTGCCTCCGAGTGAGGTTGTCAGTCACCCAAACAACGTGACACAGCAAGATCATTAGTGTGAAGTGTGACCCATTCTGCACAGTGGGCCATCACCGGGGTAAGTAAGCCATGTCACTGTCAACAAGTACTACTACTCAACAACCAGATGAGGCACTTGATTCGCCATTTAGCGTCAAAAGTCACGTCCTCATTAGTCAGAGTCGGGAGTACGTGCGCGTGCCGTCACGGTACAGTCGGCGATTAGTGAATTTGTGACTGCTCGAGCGTAGGGCTTCGTGTTGAGACTGTTTAGCTACAGAGGACATTACCACCATCATCGCCGTCACCAGCAGTGTTTGCACACATTCGATTGGCCGTGTACGAGACCCCTGAATGGAGACTGTAATTTCTGATACTGATGTAAGTGTTTGTTTTGTATTATAGTCTCAACATATCTTATCTTAATTTCTTATCAGTGCCGTCGTAGCCTGTTGGGGGCCGCTCATTTCATTTGCAAACAACGATCGTATCAATCTGATCCTCTCACTCCCTTGCCGAGCACTGATTGACCTGTTCAAGAGTGGATCGTCTCTGTCCATCACCATCAGCATCGGCACCATGGCGGCTGACTGGCCATCTCAGTCTGATCCTCTCACTCCCTTGCCAAGCACCGATTGACCTGTTCAAGAGTGGATCGTCTCTGTCCATCACCATCAGCATCGGCACCATGGCGACTGACTGGCCATCTCAGTCTGATCCTCTCACTCCCTTGCCGAGCACCGATTGACCTGTTCAAGAGTGGATCGTCTCTGTCCATCACCATCAGCATCGGCACCATGGCGGCTGACTGGCCATCTCAGTCTGATCCTCTCACTCCCCTTGCCAAGCACCGATTGACCTGTTCAAGAGTGGATCGTCTCTGTCCATCACCATCAGCATCGGCACCATGGCGGCTGACTGGCCATCTCAGTCTGATCCTCTCACTCCCTTGCCAAGCACAGATTAACCTGTTCAAGAGTGGATCGTCTCTGTCCATCACCATCAGCACCGGCATTAAGGCGACTGCTTAGCCATCTCAGTCTGATCCTCTCACTCCCTTGCCGAGCACCGATTGACCTGTTCAAGAGTGGATCGTCTCTGTCCATCACCATCAGCACCGGCATTAAGGCGACTGCTTAGCCATCTCAGTCTGATCCTCTCACTCCCTTGCCGAGCACAGATTGACCTGTTCAAGAGTGGATCGTCTCTGTCCATCACCATCAGCATCGGCACCATGGCGACTGACTGGCCATCTCAGTCTGATCCTCTCACTCCCTTGCCGAGCACAGATTGACCTGTTCAAGAGTGGATCGTCTCTGTCCATCACCATCAGCATCGGCACCATGGCGACTGACTGGCCATCTCAGTCTGATCCTCTCACTCCCTTGCCGAGCACCGATTGACCTGTTCAAGAGTGGATCGTCTCTGTCCATCACCATCAGCACCGGCATTAAGGCGACTGCTTAGCCATCTCAGTCTGATCCTCTCACTCCCTTGCCGAGCACAGATTGACCTGTTCAAGAGTGGATCGTCTCTGTCCATCACCATCAGCACCGGCACCATGGCGACTGACTGGCCATCTCAGTCTGATCCTCTCACTCCCTTGCCGAGCACCGATTGACCTGTTCAAGAGTGGATCGTCTCTGTCCATCACCATCAGCATCGGCACCATGGCGGCTGACTGGCCATCTCAGTCTGATCCTCTCACTCCCTTGCCAAGCACAGATTAACCTGTTCAAGAGTGGATCGTCCCTGTCCATCACCATCAGCACCGGCATTAAGGCGACTGCTTAGCCATCTCAGTCTGATCCTCTCACTCCCTTGCCGAGCACAGATTGACCTGTTCAAGAGTGGATCGTCTCTGTCCATCACCATCAGCACCGGCATTAAGGCGACTGCTTAGCCATCTCAGTCTGATCCTCTCACTCCCTTGCCGAGCACCGATTGACCTGTTCAAGAGTGGATCGTCTCTGTCCATCACCATCAGCATCGGCACCATGGCGACTGACTGGCCATCTCAGTCTGATCCTCTCACTCCCTTGCCGAGCACCGATTGACCTGTTCAAGAGTGGATCGTCTCTGTCCATCACCATCAGCATCGGCACCATGGCGACTGACTGGCCATCTCAGTCTGATCCTCTCACTCCCTTGCCGAGCACCGATTGACCTGTTCAAGAGTGGATCGTCTCTGTCCATCACCATCAGCACCGGCATTAAGGCGACTGCTTAGCCATCTCAGTCTGATCCTCTCACTCCCTTGCCGAGCACAGATTGACCTGTTCAAGAGTGGATCGTCTCTGTCCATCACCATCAGCACCGGCATTAAGGCGACTGCTTAGCCATCTCAGTCTGATCCTCTCACTCCCTTGCCGAGCACAGATTGACCTGTTCAAGAGTGGATCGTCTCTGTCCATCACCATCAGCACCGGCATTAAGGCGACTGCTTAGCCATCTCAGTCTGATCCTCAGATGAGAGGACTCAAGCTTGCAAAGTGGCACACTTGACACCCAACCATGTCTCGATAGGACCATCAACTCATACTCCGTGGAGGCAGCGAGCACCTGAGCAGATGGTTGAGCAAGATGGCACATTCATGCACGCGACCGATCACTTGATCTCTTGTCTCGACACACACACACACACATACACGTCTTAGTTTGTGGGCATAGTAACGTGACAATTTAGTTCTCACGTTCAGCCGGGACACACTTTCAATGGCCATACTGTGGCCAACTATCGAGTGGCGCTCGACACAGAGAACAACTAAACAAAGTCGCAAATTATCACATAACTTCGAGGTAATCATTGGCCTGGTCAAAGTCCTTCTCTCTGAAGTGGTCAGCGCAATTCACCGAGACTTTGTAGTTAGCGTGTGAAGATGTTCGTAGTGCCATTGGGACGCAGACAAGACTGAGTACCCGTCCGATTTGCCAAAGCACAAACCCAAACAGTTCACGAGTGTCCACGAGTGCCACATCAAACGCACTCACATGTACCTGTACGCACTCAACCGTGAGCACTCTCTTCCTGCTTTAATAGACAAAACGTGACTTTCGTAAGTGTTGACAATTACCACACACACAGTCACACCTTATTAAGTCGCATATCACTGTGTCAAACGACGTGCTAATGTGAGTACATTATCATGACTCCATGACAATGCACTCTACACCCAATAAATAAAGAACTATAAATGCCCAATGATTTATGCAGTTTACTGAATGAATGAACACCTTTGCACCTCTCTATCAAGGTGGTGCAACACAAACCCCCAATTACGATCACGGTGTGAGGGTCCTTGTGTGCAATTTACTAACAATTGTGTCGTGTTGGGCCAACAATTGTTGACCCGTCCAACTGAACAAATAACGCAAGGAGCCATTGAACGAACGCTGCCAAACGAAACACGAGCACAAGAAGCCACTTTAAGGTGTGCCACTGACCGTCGAAGGTCAGTTGATTGGTCAGTGTGGAGAGAGAGGGCGAGAGAGAGAGAGAGAGAGAGAGAGAGAGAGAGAGGGCGAGAGAGCGAGAGCGAGAGAGAGAGAGAGAGAGAGAGAGAGAGAGAGAGAGAGAGAGAGAGAGAGAGAGAGAGAGAGAGAGAGAGCGAGAGAAATGAGAACACAGGTAAGCACAGGCCTGTGCTCTATATTTCCTATCGATAGGTCGATCAATAGACTCGTTTGTGGCTCACCTTTCCGTTGTTAGTGAGCCGCCGCCAATCAGGTAAGACCAAGATGCACAATAATAAACGACAATTTGCGTTAAAATCCGCTTTATTAATACAATCAATACAATAAATTGGTAAATAATCCCATCACCCATAAAACCCTTTGTGTATAAGTGAATAATAAATTAAATTAAATTAAAATCTCAGTCCAAGTAAGACATCCATGTTCATTCATTTAGATGATGCTCATTTGAATGGATTTGAATAGGCGCGAGCTGATTTCACAACTCGTGTGTCATGATTGGCCAAGTAACGGTGAAGGAACAGATTCGGTACGTGCTCATCATACACGATGATGAGATTGGACATGTCTGCGGGCTCGATTACCTCCTCATCCACTGTCGGTGCTTCATGTAGATAGATTCGCAGAGTGTCCAGAGACAATAACGAGGCACAGTGCATCACCTGGCCGAGACTCAAGTTGTCATTCGTTGTTACGTGCAAATATTCGAGAGACAAACTCTGATTCGTGCATAGCTGCAACAACTGGTCGTTGTTGAGATCCTCCACAACCAACAGATCGAATCTGTCATCCCATTCGTCTGCTCGCAAGGCTTCAAGATTGTCTCCATTCATTTCATTCACAATTTGGATAGTGTCAATGTCTTCATTGTGGAGTGCAACGTTGTTAAGTGAATCCAAAAGTCCCCTGTCCGGTGAGTTGTAGGTGTGGAAGTACAAATGCTTGAGTTGGCCAAAAATGGAAAAAGCATTCATTGGCATGTTCTTGGCTTCATCGAAATTGAGCACGGAAAAGTACAAGTAGTCCAACTGGGGCATGCCATTGATTGTGTTGATCAGTTGATTGACTTGACCATGAATTGAGCCGAATGATGGCACAAACTTATTGCCGAACACAGGTTTGTTGTCTGGGAAATAAATAAAAATTCCCACTGCCACCAAGCTGGTGGAAAGACTCTTCAGCAGTTGAATTGCATTGTCAAGAATCCAGGCAAGTTGGATATTCCAACGGACACGAATGTAAATGTTGATCTCTTCTACTCCGGCTAAAGTCTCCATCAATTCAAGAAGATCGTCGGTGTTGAGGGTGCGGCACAATGATTTGACTTGAGATGGGGATTGATCAAGCCATGGAATATCACTTAGCCGTTCTTCGTTGACACCAACAAGCAAATACACTGGACGAGTGTCACTTTGTGCAGCCATGTTCGAATAGAAATGAAGATGATTGCCACGACGGTCAGCGGAATAGAATGACACAGATCAATGAAAACGAATCAAAATGATAAGATCAGCGAAACCAACGCTCAATTCGAGTGGCATTGCCAATCACGAACAGTTGTGCTCACATGAACGCCACCGCAGGCAGAGTGGACAGACAGATACAGAGCTGCTCTGTCTGCCCCTCTACCTTTATGTGTAGCTACCCCTGTTACATAATATACGATGTGCACAGGGCGCACGCTCTGTGGACGTTTAGACAGGCAGACAGAGAGACAGAGAGAGAGAGAGAGACAGAGAGAGAGAGAGAGAGAGAGAGAGAGAGAGAGAGAGAGAGAGAGAGAGAGAGAGAGAGAGAGAGAGAGAGAGCGAGAGACAGCGAGCGACCAAGAAGCCTATCCAAACAAGTTATATTTTGAACTTTGGATTCTTGGATTTCTTGCCCCTTCTGCCTCGACAGAAAGAGCGAGAAAAGAAACGAACGAAAGGCGAGCGAGCGAACACAGACACCACTCGATGCTGAGGCTGACTCGGGCAGAGATGACCGTGCACTTGTCGAGCTATTCAGTGGTATTGTGTGTTGTGTGTGCTTGTCGATTTGTCTGTATGTGTCCAGGTCAGTGCATGTGCATCACACTGGCGCGACCCAGTCTCTTTCTTTTGTGCTTTCGAATGCAAGGCTCAATTGAAGGCTCAAACGCACAGCAATTAAGCTCACGTCCGTTGGCGAGTTAGCCTGCAAGTCAGTCAGTCAGTCAGATTTGTGCGCTTTCTTTGTTACTTGTATGTTCTCGTCCTGCACACTTGCCAATCATACTAGTATGTAGTAGTTTGTGCCAAGGTTTTCCGATTCGAGTACCATTGCACGCCAAATTATTTTTGATTGCGTTTTGTGTTAGCTTGCATTGCTTCGCGTTCGGGGGAACTTCTTCGTTGTGTGTTCTTGTTTGACCAGTTCGCCTCGGGAGACGCGCACACAGTCCAACAGCACACTGTTGATTGTGGCTCCTGATTGCAGCGCTAATTGTGGTTGGTCGCCAAAAGGTAGAGGTAAGCTCAAGGTAGTAGGCGCACACAATCTCACACTTCCTCTCCATCCCTTCACACACACAACTCGCCACATCAGCACCATCACCATCAAAGTTGAGTCATCAGCATGGAAAATGGCTGCTTGAGTGTGTGTGCTGTCCTGCTGTATTATCCGTCGATGAGGCTGATCAGTGGTGTCCATCTTCGCTGCCGTGTTCAAACTACTCATCGCTCTCCGCACTCACTCTCGCTCTGTACTCGACAAAAGCACACCGTACGATCAGTGTGAGTCAGGCTAACTAACTAACTAACCACCATCACCTCACCACCATCATCGCACACAGCCAAAACCAACATCCCGAGGATCGTTTTTTCCTCTTAGAATCCCATTCCTATAAGACTTAAGAACACACACACACGTCTTGAGGAAGTTCTGAGAAGCCGTCGGGCGTCGTCTCATCTTTCTCTCTTCTCTCACATTTCGCATCCAATCGCCGCCCTCTCGCTGTACATCGCCGCATCTTTCAACTGCTCTCCCCGTCTGTCTTACATCGCTGTCGGTGCACACCCAAAGACGTTCATCCTCCACACACTCGGTAAGTGATGTTTGCGATGGTGATGATAGCGCAGTGATGCATACGCTTTTGGATTGCATTTGCATTTAATATTTGCGTAGTCATTGCTAGCGTTCATTATTAGTACATGGTGTGTGAGTGAGTGTGTGCCTACTTAGTTTGTTTGCCCGGTTCATTCAGGAAATCATGACTTTTGGTCACTTGGAACTGAGCTGAAAGAGAGAGAGAGAGAGAGAGAGAGAGAGAGAGAGAGAGAGAGAGAGAGAGAGAGAGAGAGAGAGACCATTTGCCCTGGGTTGTGGTCTGTGGTTCTGTTCTGTTCTTACAGTCATCATCATCATCATCGTCGTCGTCGTGTTTATGAGTTTTGGCTTAAGAGTGTCTATTGAGAGGTGATGGTGTGCACCGTGTAGTGGCAGTCTTATGTTATGTTCGTTGTGCCTTTGGTCATTGTGTTCGTATTTGTGTGTGAGTGCGTGCGTTCGTTTGCGTGTTATTTGTTGGCACTTCTTGCTGCCTTTTGCTGCTCGCGAGTGATGATGCTGATGATGATGTGTTCGTACCTATCATCCAATAATGATGATGACCACGGCGGAGCTCTCTAATGTTTTAAATTCACAATGTCCGAGGCACAATGTCCTCTCCTGGTCCCAGTGCGAGCAGTGCCACAACACGTAAATGGTTTGCAGTAAGGCGAGAGATTAGACCTAATTAGCACAAAATACATGCACACACACAACACAGATCACAGTGTGCCAGTGTGTTTAGCGTAGAAGCGCAAACTAAAGACTGTGAGAATGAAAATGTCACGGAGAGTGAGACTGCAACACTACACAAAACGACGAGGAGACGTGTGAGTGAGTGAGTGAGAGAGTGAGAGATGATGGTGTAGTGCCACTCTGCTGTTTGGAGAGAGATTAGTGCCTTTAGACTGTGTAGTTGTGTGTTGTTACGATGTACAATTGACTGTAGTGTGTAGTGTGTCTAATCGCACACGAGTTGCTTCACTCTCCAAGAAGGGCACTACAGCCCACCATAACCACCAGGGATGGCACACGCACGCACACACACACACACACACACACACACACACACACACACACACACACACACACACACACACACACACACACACACACCCTTTCTACCCAATGGGCTCGCGCAATACCTTTCTTAATCGTACCTAAGTACACGAGTCATATATTTTGGGCCCTAGGGCAGAATGTGTATTTACAAGCACGATCTGGGCAGAGTTGTGCCCGAGTGTGTGTGATGATGTGTCAACAGAACAGAGTGCAAACTCACACCATCACATCGCCACTCGACAGACAAATTATTGGCGAATTGGCGACCACTTCACGAAGTTCTCGCGGTGAGTGGTGGTTCACTCACTCACTCACTCGTACTCTGAGTATCTGTGGCTAACGTGTGGCATTGGTCTTGGTGGTTGCCTGTGGGGAGCCATCATCACAAAACTTGCTGGTCATGAAGTAGTTTGACTGGGAGACGACGACAAATACACAGAAGAGCACTCTCCAACTAGTGGCACACTGGCACAGTGGTTTGTGTGTGTGTGTGTGTGTGTGTGTGTGTTTGTGTGTGTGTGTGTGTGTGTGTGTGTGTTTGCTCAGTGTGCTGCTGCAAGGTGATGATGATGATGATGAGGCGATTCGAATTTCGAACAGCACCACTCTTTTAAATGAGGCACACACAGGCTTTTGCATGCATTCAAATTCTCACATTGTTATATTATGAGAATTACCATTCGCCACAATCGTTGCTCTGTATCTAATTGTGTTGTGTTGTTTATCCCGTCAACAGACGCAATCTACGCGCCTAGTGCGATAACCCCGAATTCTGTTTAAACTAACTAAAGGTCAAATTAAGTAACGAGAAACATGTCCTACCACCTATTCTGTAAAGAAGTTGCCGATACCGACAAACGTTTCGAAGACGAATACACCGTTGATAAAGCATCTAAATTAGGCTCAGGTGTGGATGGCAGTGTCTTCAAAGGGACTCGCAAGTCTGATGGAATGCAAGTTGCAGTCAAGTTAGTGGAGGATTGCAATGAGAAAGGGGTGAAAATTGGCGGTCAATTACAGCCAGTTGAGCCCACTCTCTTGGCGAAATTGGCTCACATCCCTGGCGTTATTGGGTATCTCGATTGGTTCAAAACAAAAGATGAAATTGCCATTGTCATGGATTATCACGAGAAGGCCCGCAGTATCGAAAACTACATGGAGGACAAAACTCTTTCTGAGAATGAGGCTAAAGTGTGGTTCAGACAGATTGTTGAGGCAGTTTTGGCTTGTCACAATGCTGGAGTACTGCACGGGGATCTCACTGATGAGAATGTACTCATCGATGAGGCAAACAACCGCATCTATCTCATTGATTTCGGAAATGGAATTCAACTTGTTGATTTGCCGGAAACCAGCCTTAGGCCCACATTCTTCGGCTTGTCGAAGATCCTTAAAGTACTGGTTGAGTCTGGATATGGATTTGGACATGCATTTTCTCATTCTTACGGAGAACTGTTTCAATTGTGTCGTGGACAACCAACGTTCGAAGACATTCTCAATCATCGATGGTTCGATGAAGAGAACGATGCTGGCGCCAATGCTGATGCTGACGATGACCAGCAAAATTGATGTACACCAACACACAACACAAACGATTTTACCTTTTCCTCTCTAACTACTACAATGTATCTGTACAAGATGATTGTGATTACAATTCCAATTGTGTAACACACTAACAGGTTAGGTTAATCCATATATATTTATGTTACATTACATTTACATCAACAATTTGTATCACAACTATGATGATTGGCACTTTTGAATTTCAATAAAATTTAGTATATTTTGGTGGTGGTGGGTTAACGAATCTGTCGATTGGGTGTATCGAATTTGTGTTTGAACGCGCGCGCGCGAATGCCTAACTAAAGAGGCATACGAGTGGTGGTTGCGTTGCTGTTATGGTAAGTATGAGTCATCAAGGTAAATGAACTTGGCACTAGGCACTGGCACTTGGCACTTGGCAGCTGGCACTTGGCACTTGGCAATTGGCACTTAGCATTTGCCACTTGGCATTTGGCACTTGGCACTTGTCACAGTGGCACTGGTTCTCGCACAATAGCACTGGTACGGGCACAATGGCACTTTGATCCGCACCTGAAATGAACAACAAACACTTAATCAATTTGCCATAATCTTAGTCACTTGACACTTACTCATTGACATAGTCCTGGTAGTTCCAACGCATTTCCTTAATGCCCTCGATCATTTCTTAGAGAGAGAGGGAGAGAGAGAGAGAGAGAGAGAGAGAGAAAGAGAGAGTGAGAGAGAGAGAGAGAGAGAGAGAGAGAGAGAGAGAGAGAGAGAGAGAGAGAGAGAGAGAGAGAGAGAGAGAGAGAGAGAGAGAGAGAGAGAGAGAGAGAGAGAGAGAGAGAGAGAGAGAGAGAGAGAGAGAGAGAGAGAGAGAGAGAGAGAGAGAGTAATGTTATGTTATGTTATGTTATGTTCATGATGCTATGGACTCCTCAAACATGATCGTGATTTGACTAGCTGCACTTGGTTCGTGTTTGTCTGTGTCTTTGTGTCTTACGGGTAATTAGTGTGCGCGTCCTAGAAATCGTTTGCGTATTAGTGGCTGCCTGTTGCTGCTGCTCGAATGAAAGATGAAGACGATGATGATGATGCTGATGATGATGAGTGCGTATCTAATCCAAATGACGACCGCGGTGGCGCTCTCATATGCTTTGAATTCACACTCTATGTGTTATCATATATTAAGTTGCCGTTTAGTGATAATTTAGTTTGTTGTCGCATCCATTGCACAAGCATTCAAATCTCAACATTGATATGTTATTGAGAATAAGCCTGCGTTGCGTTGTATCTAATTGTGTTGTGTTTTTTATCCCGTCAATAGACGCAATCTACGCGCCCAGTGTGATAACCCCGAGTTGCGTTTAAACTAACCAAAGATCAAAATGGCGAGAAACATGGCGTACAACACATTCTGTAACGAACTTGCCGATACAGACACACGTCTGGAGGATGAATACACAATCGACATGAATGCTGATTTGGGCGGAGGTATGTATGGCAATGTCTACAAAGGGATTCGCAATTCTGATGGGCAGCAAGTTGCCATCAAGTTAGTGAAGGATAACAAAGCGAAATGCTTACAAATTGGAGGTCAACAGCAGCCAGTTGAATCAACTCTCTTAGAGAAGCTTGCTCACATCCCTAACGTTATTGGTTATCATGGTTGGTTCAAAGCGAACAACGAAATTGCCATTGTCATGGATTATCATGCGTCTGCTATCAGTATCGAGGAATATATGGAGAAGAATACTTTTTCTGAGAATGATGCCAAAGTGTACTTTAAAATGATTGTCGAGGCTGTTGAGGCTTGCCACACTGCTGGCATTATACACGGTGACCTCAATGCTAAGAATGTGCTCATCGATGTGACACACAACCAAATATATTTAATTGACTTTGGAAATGGTTTTCAACTGGCCGATTTGCCGGAGATCGATGACCTTCGGGACACATTCGTCGGGTTGTCCAAGGTGCTCAAAGCACTGGTTGAGTCTGTACATGATGATGATGATGATGATGATGATGAACATGATGATGATGATGATGATGAACGTGAATTTTCTTTTTTTTATCGTGATCTGTTTCTAACTTGTCGTGCTGGAACAACGTTCGCGGAAGTTCTCAATGATCGATGGTTCGATTAAGCTGGCAACGACAACGATGATGATGATCATGATGATGACCAGCAAAATTGATGTACACCAACACACTTACACAAAACACAAACGATTTTACCTTTTCTTCCCTACAACTACAATGTATCTGTACAAGACTTATTCGATTACAATTCCATTCTTGTTACACACTTACAGGTTAGGTTATTCCATATATATTTATGTTACATTACATTTACATTTGTATCACTACTATGCTGATTGGCACTTTTGAATTTCAATAAAATTTGGTATATTTTGGTGGTGGTGAGTTAAGCACACACGAATCTGTCGATTGGGTGTATCGATTTGTGTTTGGGCGCGAGCGCGTTCGAGTGCCTAACTAGAGAGGTATACGAGTGATGGTCTCGTTGCTGTTATTGTACGTATGTGTCATCAAGGTAAATGAACTTGGCTCTTGGCACTTGGCACTGGTTCTTGGCACTTGGCACTTGGCACTTGGCTCTTGGCTCTTGGCACTTGGCACTCGGCACTCGGCACTGGCACTGGCTCTGGCACTGGCACTGGCACTGGCACTGGCACTGGCACTGGCACTGGCACTGGCACTTGTACTTGCACTTGGCACTTGGCACTTGGCACTTGGCACTTGGCACTTGGCACTTGGCACTGGCACTGGCACTGGCACTGGCACTGGCACTGGCACTGGCACTGGCACTGGCACTGGCACCTGTACTTGCACTTGGCACTTGGCACTTGGCACTTGCACTTGCACTTGGCACTTGGCACTTGGCACTTGGCACTTGGCACTTGGCACTTGGCACTTGGCACTTGGCACTTGGCACATAAGTAAGTAAAACAAAACAAAACATACAATCAATTGGCAATTAGCTTTATTAAAGTCAAATTAAGACAAATCATCACATGAATGAACGAACGAGCTCAGAAGCTCCAGTTTCGTTTGCGTGTTGGTCCACATCTGAAATGAACAACAAAAGCTTAATCAATTTGTTATTCTTAGCCACTTGACACTTACTCATTGACATAATCCTGATAGTGCCAACGCATTTCCTTCATGCACTCGATCATTTCTTTCATGCATTCCTTGAGCCGACGAAACATGTTGCGATAAGAAATCAATTTTTCCCGGTCCGCTGAATTCATGTTCTCCATTTCTCGGACAAACAGTTCGCCAATCTTTTTGTAGGTGTTTTCGCATGCCTCAACATAGTTGGTCACATCATCGATTGAGTAGAAGAAGAATTCATTGAGCATGTCGTGGTAGTGCAACAGAACTGATCGCAGACTTTGAAGCAGTGGGGCAAAGTTTTTAAATTTTTTGCCACCTTTAGAATGACGCGGCTTCTCGGGGCAGCGCATGGGTTCGTACGATTTTGGTACGAGTGGTGATTTAGGACGTTCCACTTTGTTCGGGACCACTTTGGTTGCAAGTCCAAGTCCTTTAAGTTGTTCGTTGATCTTTTGCTCCTCTGTTCGCTCTTCGATTTGGTTCAATGCCAAATTGGACGGATCCGCAGTGGCGTTTGAGCGAGCAATCGATTCGAGAACAGAAATGAAAGTCGATAAATCGCGATCGCGTTCTTGTAATTCACGTTGCTCAAACTCGTTATCATTCTTAGCAGGCATGTTATCTTGTTGTTTCAATTGTTTGGCCAACTTCTGTTTCATTGGATCAAGATCAACATCTTCAATTTTGGTAGTAAGTTGCTCTCTCAAATCACTCATGTTCTTTTTAGCTCGAACAAAGGAGAGGATGGTGTGCACAGGTTGAAGCTCGGTTGCAGAATGAGAAGCATCTCAGTCGGCACATCACTACACAGAAGCATAGTCGGACAAACCAGACAGAATTGCCCATTACCTGAAAGTAATTTTCTGGTCTGCTGCAAAAGAACATACAAACAGACCGACGGTCGACTGTTGATTGTGTGTGACTGGTGTGTAGGGTGCACGGCACCGCTGATCGTTGACATCCAAAGTAAGAGGGAAAGGTAAGAGTAAGGGAGAGAGGTAATTCAATTAACGATGTTAATCGTTTGTGAAGCATTACATCGCATTGTTTTTGTCTGTGTCCGATCATCAAAGGGCGAGACACCGAACGCTACCGAATGCACAGTGCGGCGCTTAGTTACCTAATTACACTATTAGTTCAACAGTCTTTGTTGCATTTGGTTGGTTTGCTCATAAAGTCAAACAATACCATAAATTCCTGCACCTGCACACCTAAATCGAATCAATAATTTTATGAACGCATATGAATATCGAACGCATTACGTGTCACCCTGAGAGAATGACATGATCATCATGACCTTATCAGTTCAAGGATAGACGAGTTTACGGTGCGATTTCTGAGAGAGAGAGAGAGAGAGAGAGAGAGAGAGATGTTAATGCCGAGATGGTAACCGTTCAAACATCGTTGCAAAGAGAGGCAGACACATTCGTCGCAAATTCGAATGCCGTGATCCATTCGTTTTATAACGAAATTAGGGCCCGTGTCATTGAGCTTGAACAATCCAATTTGCGTGGCCATAACGTGTCATTGAGCAGTGGTGGTGGTGGTGGTGGGAATGCTGCTGTGAATGGTCAGATTTTCAATTATCAAAATGCTGTGCCATCATCGTCAAGCAACGCTACGACCAGTCAAGGAACTTATCCTGCATTTCGGGAAATGTTTAACGCTCTCACTGCCTCAATGCGTGATCATGTTGCTGCTGCTGTTGCTTGTGGTGCTTCTTCTATGGCCGTTTTGGTTGATGACGAAAGTGGACCGGCTTCTTCTTCCGCTGATGACGCTGGTAACTCTGCTGACGCTGACGACGACGATGATGATGACGTCCAGTTTGTCGAGTCTGTTGTGAAACAACCACGGACTAATTAACCATACAGGGAACACAGTTACAGGTGAGACACATAGACAGTCAGTCAGACTTGAAACAACCGAGGAAGAACAACAAACACTGACACTGTGCCGCCATTTGATTAATATTTCACTATTTCTGTAGCTATTATCACTTAATAAAACATTGAATTGACTAATAAATATCATTAATAATCAATTTATGACAAATGGAGCGGAGATCTGATGATTGATTGGACATTAATTTAGTGTTTAATTAGTAATTGAGCGTGCAATTGTACGCGTGTTTGTCACAATTCAAGTGACACAAGGATCAAGTCACGGTCGAGTGCGTCTGTGTGTTCAAGTTTCTATTCATACAACCGAGCCATCAAATTGTCACATATTTGTTTCGGTTTTGAATTTCTATTGCCAGACAAATGAAGGTTAACTTAGCTCCTTTGACCCTCAACTTACACACACACACACACACACACACACACACACACACACACACACACACACACACACACACACACACTCTCTCTCTCTCTCTCTCTCTCTCTCTCTCTCTCTCTCTCTCTCTCTCTCCTCTTCTTCCTCTCTCTCTCTCTCTCTCTCTCTTCTCTCTCTCTCTCTCTCTCTCTCTCTCTCTTTTTTTTTTATCTTTTTCAACCCTTCCTTCTTCTTCTCCTCTCTCTCTCTCTCTCTCCCTCTCCCTCTCTCTCTCTCTCTCTCTCTCTCTCTCTCTCTCTCTCTCTCTCTCTCTCTCTCTCTCTCTCTCTCTCTCTCTCTCTCTCTCTCTCTCCCTCTGTGACACCAAATCAGTGTCGCTTGTAACTATTTTGAAACTCTCCGCACAAAGTGGCTAGTGTGGAGGCAAACAAAACAAAACTGCGTGGCACATTGTGCCAAGATGTTTTGCTTGGTTACCACGATGATAATGCTATTTTGCGAGTTAGGCCCTTTGACAGATCCGCGGTGACCACTTCCGATAGACATTAAGTGTTCATTCACTGTTTTACATCTTGTTCGGTTGGTCATCTTTTCGTTTGACTCGAACCGAACTGTCCAGTCCGAATTGCAATAAATTAAAACACGATCTCACTTTCTGCCAAATCGCCTCTCGCACCGAGTAGAGCGTTAGTGCAATTCGGCACTGCAAAGGGTCAATTTCCGTTCATGCATATGGCATGTTGTGTGTTCTCTGGCCTTAGTGGGACAGCTCGTCCGTGTACGGTCACAAAGGTTAAGGTCATTGGCACAAAGCGACAATGCAATCACAGTTGCTGGACAACATCGATTCGATTCAAATGATACATAATTGTCTTTGCACACTCACTTAATGATTCGACTAATGACAATATAGTAACATTGTGTCAATTGTGTCACACAAGTGTATGTGTATACACAAAGCAGACATTTCCCCCACACGAGAAGATAACATCGCGTTCTCTCCCTCTATTTATGCATTCCCGCCTTGCAAATGATGGTGGTGACGATGAGAGTAAATGTCACATACATATTCATAATGCGCTAAGTTGACATTAATATGCAAATATTTGTTGACAGCCAATAAAGTGTGTCTTTGTTATTATCATTTAGATTGAGCGAGCGCACTCGTTTGCCCTGACCCTCGCGAGATTAGAGGTATCAAGTGTCACCCTACTGGAGCTGGCCCGAACAGGGACAGGACAAGACATTAGCTCAAGTACTTGCAAGCTCAAGCCAACAACTCAACACGCTAAAAGTGTCTGTTTGTGCCTTAACGCGCGCGTACGGTCTGAGGTCACTGCGAATAGACACAGAAAGAGAAACCGAGAGAGAGAGAGAGAGAGAGAGAGAGAGAGAGAGAGAGACCAAACCGTGTGTTCAAGTAGAATAGCTTCAAATCAATTCACTTCAACATTTCTAGCAACCAATGATTGCACGCAATGCTACGCAATTCAATTGGCCAAATGACACCAAACACAGCAATAAAGTTAATTATTATGAGCGCCTCATGAGTGAGCATTCACTGGCACAAGCGCAATTGATCACACAGGCCATCCCTACTCTCCCTCTAGTCTGTGGCAGCTTACAAATGGCATGATTTTGGCCACTCGACTTGTGGCACACTCGAACCGACCACCAGCCACCGATCCGCTTAGTGTCACATTGCACCCACCATCACTCTGCCTCCCCACTCTTGAGAAGTATCAAAATGTGTTGACTCGTCTTCTCAAATGGAAGGCACAATATTATGACATTTGTTGTGTGCTGTGCGGCCGTAGCAGTGCCAATGACCTTTCGTGCGTTAGTTTGTGTGTCAAACCAATGTATGTGCCACACATGACCTCAAACTGTGTTGGAATTGCTTGTTCGTTCCGCGCACGTTCTATTCCAAACGAGCAATGAGTTCTCATGGTGAAGCCAAGATTGTGCGTCAGTTATGAGCCAAATTGCATGTTGGCCATTCTTGAACGGACACTTGTGGCCTCGCACTCTCGAGTTTTGATTTTGCATAGTCAAGACGGTGCCTATTTCAGCAGAAGCAGCTCAAATCACATTTCATTCCTTCTCGTTGCTTAATTGCCTCAACGGAAAACGAAACTTAGCTTGCCCGCTGCTGCTGCTGCTGCTGCTGCTTGGTGTGACCAATTTAAGACCACCACAGTCCATTTCGATGTGCCAAGACTGTCCAAAGTGAATATGGCTGGTCAGCAACTGGAGTGGTCGTCGTCGAAGGTCGACCACTTCTCGATGGGGGACGTGGGGGAAGAACCAAACGACGAAAAACAGTCTCTGCGCACAGCAATTACGCATCTGGCCATCTTTGCGGGGGAGATCATCTCGTGACTAAGTCTAAGACAAAGTCTAAGACAGTCTGCCCGTGCATGCATTTGCCTAAACTCATATGAGCGCTGGCCACTGAACGTGATCGACCTCTCTGCTTCGTCTTGTCCGTCTCCACCACACAATTCGCCTTTGTTTGCCATTTCGCAGTGTGTTAGTGCTGTTGTTTCAATCTGTGCGCGTGTGTATCCTAAAGTGTTCAATTCTTTTCGTCATCATCATTCATCGATTCTTCTGAAATGGAATCTCATTCTTCGAGTGCTGAAGATGATCAGCAAATTAGCTACGAGTTACCACCACGACTACGACGGCTACTTCCAAGTAAGTGGGACAACACGCACACGCACAAGCGCGCATACATACACAAACCGAGCGTCGGGCACACACACAACTTCACTTTCGATCTCAATGCAGACGTGGCTACTCTCTCTCTCTCTCTCTCTCTCTCTCTCTCTCTCTCTCTCTCTCTCTCTCTCTCTCTCTCTCTCTCTCTCTCTCTCTCTCTCTCTTTCTCTCGGACCCGTAATGTAGTGCTTCGTAGAGTTTCTCCTGCCAATGAGTACGATTGTGAGGAAGTAAGCGAACAGCCAATCACCGTGCTAATGGTCTCAGGTGTGAATGGTCAATGAACGAACAGATCTGATCATACAGGTTCGCTCTAATTTCCACTTGAATCGATCAGTGGACAATTGGCTCACTCCACCTCAGTACTTGAGGTCTTGTTACAGTTTAACTCACCTGCACGCAATGTTCCACCTCTCCCAGTCAATCAGTAGTATCAATTCGATCACTTGGGCCACAGTTCAAATACACGAGCAATCGATAAATAACTTTAATAAGTGTTACATATTATAGTCGAATAAATAAAGATATAAATAGTATTGCAAATAATGAACGAAATGTAAAATATAATTGCAAATTAAGATAGTAATGTAACATTAAGTTGCAAAATTGGGAATGCCTCGTAAAATAGAATTGCAAATAGGGAATGTATTGTAAAATAGAATTGCAAATTGTGAACGGAATGCCAAATAGAATAGCCAAATAGGGAATGTCTTGTAAAATAGAAATACAAAAATGGAATGCCAACCGGGAATGTGTCCACCGCAGCTGTGAAGCTGTGTGTCCTCACACGTAACCTCCACCAACCGGCAAAAGCATTTCATGCTCAAGGGATGAGGCCCGGATAGTGGCACTCGGGAATACGTTGGCAAACACTCGACCATTGAAGAAGCGCTCTGGATTCACAATCACCTTCACAACAGTGTTCAGTGTGCGATGGATCTGCTGACCATCCTCGTCACGAAGCAGAGTGCTCAACTTTATCTTCAGTTCTTGCAAATTGCGTACAATGGAAAGACACTCGACAACCTGTTCAAAGGACAACCACTCGCTGGTAATCAAAGAGATCGCGCTTAGTGAACCGGATAAATTGGTGCAGATATTAGACAAATCTAAATAGGTAATCTCGCGAATGTTGAGAACGGTAATGCGATTAGCCCACTCTGGCTTCAGGATTACGTCCAAGTGCTCACGATTGATAGGGTTGCCCAAAGCCATATACTCAAGTCGGCCACGTTGAGCACAGACATCCAAAGCGTGACACAAACTGGCTCCCACCATGTTATTAGTTGACAAGCAGAAGGAGTCGAGACGAGCCAAAAACTCCATATCTGATGCAATAAAGCTTGGAAAGTAATTGACATTATACATAGACAATGTCAGAGTGCTCAGGTGAGGAAGGCTGCCAATTGTTTCGATCAGATTGTGGATCATATGCGCATTGACTGTGCCCAAATACTGAACCAATTCATTGTTTGGATTTGCAAACAGAGCCGGCTTCCATAGAATCTCTAACTCACGGATATGCTCTTGCCAGAAGGTCAAGAGATTGCGAACATTGGGAACATTGAACTTCAGAGTAGAACTGCCAATGCACAGGATTAACTTGTAAACACGCGGATAAATGCGCCTAATATTGCCATACGCATCATCATTGATCGCGTTGTAGTGACGCTCGGCCTCGGCCGTTGGTCCAGTAGCCAGTTGCGGGTAACAAGCCCGAGCATCAGGGCCCACCATCAACACCAACGAGGTTGGTTGGGCTGGAATGTTGTTGTTGGGTTGTGGTTGTGCCATGGTTGACTCGGTAGTAGTGAGTGGCGAGATGCAATGATTGAACGAGTGAGTTTAGCCAAACAGACAGACACAGACAACAACAGTAACTCGAATTATGATGAGGTGGACTAACACAACACACACAAAGTGTGATCAGATTGCACGACCCGTTCAGGAATGGTAAGGGAATGTGAGCGAGTGTATCACTTGGAGTTGGTGGTTGGCTGGTCGGATAGTTGTACGTGTGCTTGTGTTGGTGAGTGAGTGTGCACTCGAGCGACTGTTGCGCCACCCTTTCGCAACACAAATCACCACAACAACAAAACAAAACGAAACACAAAGTCAAAATGGGTCCATCGGATATTATATGGTTCGAGAAGTGTGCACAGACGATTGTGTGGGTACTCGGTGTGACTCACTCAGCCTCACCCTTCAACAAGTTGGCCTCATACCTGGCGGCAGTCGATGCTTGCGTTTGGCTGCCTGGCTGGCTGGCTGCCTCTCTCGCCTAGTCTCTCCTCTCTCTCTCTCCTCTCTCTCAATGCACACTTGTTCGAGCGAACGAGTGAGACTGCGAAACAGCACACACATCGATGGCAATGTACATGAACGAGGAACACACATTGGCGGGCGCGATTTGTGTGCGCAAATGGAGAAACTACAACGAACTAGCCAAACGAGTGCTGGTTGTGCTGGTGTTGGTGGTGTTAAAATATGTATCCATACTCCTTTGCTCCTAGTTCAATTTGCCTGTGCACACCACAATGCAAATTCTCGTGTGCATAATATAAAATGAATGTATGTTCTTGTCGAGTCTCTAGCTGTGTGTTTGTGAACATAACGAGAACACATCGCACACACACACACGAACTACTCGATTGCCTCGAATGTCGAATGTCGAGTGAACGAATGCAGTTTGCTGGCGTTGTGTGCGAGTGTGTGTGTATGCATTTGTGTGTGTGTGTGTGCATTATATTGTATTGCACAGTGTGCATTGCTCTCCACTTGATGTTAATGTCTGTCATTGTATATCTGTCACTGTCATAATGTATCTCTTTGGTTGTTATACTGTTGGGCGTCGGTGAAATAATGCTTGGTAGTAGACGCTTCCTATAAATGTTTTTCTGGTTAAGTTGGAGTCTTTCGTTGGCGTCTTTAAGGCGGCTCGTAGCAGTACTAAAGGAGGCTTCTATTTCTTATATATTTGTTTATTTTCTTGAGTGTTTGATGGCAGAAAATGATCATTTTAGGGTTCATAATACGTCTCTCCCTCTCTCTCTCTCTCTCTCTCTCTCTCTCTCTCTCTCTCTCTCTCTCTCTCTCTCTCTCTCTCTCTCTCTCTCTCTCTCCCTAGGTCTAGTCTGAAGCCAACTAACTACACGCAAACACACACTAACTATCTGTTTTGAGCAATTGTAATAATTAATCAATGCAATGTTGTTTGGTAGTATAATCTTTATTGAATATGAATTGCAAATACAAATAATTATAATTGTATATATATTAACTCAAAACATACATTGATTGTGTCCGATTAGAGTTAAGTTTATTAAGACTGTAGATTGATTGAGATGTGAAATGGTGTGGTGTTGTGTTGTCTTGTGAGTCTGTTCCTGTGCCTGTTTCGAATAATTCGATCTGTGTTTAGTGATAATAATGATAGACTGTAAAACCTCACAAAGTCTGTTGTTATGTTTGTTGTGTGTGCAAATAGACAAATAATCCTACACTACTGATTACTACTAAACATCATCATCATAGAACGATGTGTCCTCCGGTGGCACTTGAACACACTTGTTCATGTGGTCCGAGTACTTGGGTGGAGGTCGTTTGTATGTCTCAGCTATTTCTGGTTGCACGCCCCAGAGTGACTTGAGGTAGTTGAGATACATCTGTTCAACCTTTTCGTAGATAAAGTCCGCCATGTTCTCGCGTGAAACAAACTGTTCTTGGGCGAACAGTGTGTCCAAGTCCAAATCGCCAATAGATTCGGGTTTCGGGTAAACAGTTTGCCGTTGCGGTCGGCGAGTACAACAATACTTGTAACATGTAAGCGCACAGCAAACAGCAATCACCAAGAAGAAGGCGAAAAACACAAAGACGACGAGAATAAGCTTCACCACGAACGAGCCGGTGGATTGGCAGTTGATCTTGTTGAGTGTACGGTTGGCGCACTTCTGTTGGATTTGACTGCGAAACTTATTTTCGTTTTGTTCGATCTGAGCCGAGGTACACTTGGCTCGAGCGTTCTGTAGCACACACTGGTACAAGGACCACTTTTTGCAGCACTGGTCAAACAGCAATCTAGACACAGACTGCAGAGTGGGCTGTAGGCGATGGCATTTGGCGAATGATGATAGAATCACGTTCGTGCATGTTGTGTTCGATGATGTAGTACTATTCTCCAGTGGTCGAAGTGAAGAAGGCACAAAATGAGTGTTGCCCGTCAGATTATGATCAAGTCCTGCTGTGGACTGGACAGTTGTGTCCACTGTGAATAGAACTATCATCAGCATAAACAAAAACGAAATGAAGTGTTTGGGAGACATTTTGATTTGAGCCGAGATGACTTGAGTAGGAATAGAACTGAGCTCAGTGAGTGAAAGTGACTGTCTGATCGTGTGTGTGTGTGAGTGTGAGTGCACTGTGTGTGCTCAAGTAGTCGACAGAAACCAAGATTCGTAAAACTCAAAACAACAGGAAACGTGCAACAGTAAGCCAAACAATCGAATGAGTTGTGTGGTGGTTGGTTGGTGGTTTTCAGTGCGCCGATTGGGTGTTGGCAGATCGATGACTGCATGGCGACATCAATCAGAGTCATCGATGATGAGCACGAGCTTCGCTATATAATCACAACCACACTTGCGCGACATTTGACACAGGCTAAAGGGCGCACACACAGTCGTCTCGCGGTGAAGGTGCACCAAACCACAAAAAAAGAGAAAGTCTCTCTCTCTCTCTCTCTCTCTCTCTCTCTCTTTCGGTCGGTGGTGGTGCTGGTAGTGATGGTGTCTCACAATATTTCCGGGTTAACTAGACGCTTTCTCGACTCGGCTGCTGCTGTCGGTGGTGATGGTGGTGGACTGGTGGTGGTGGTAGTGATGATGAATATGATGATGATGATGCCATGAATTGTGTTCAATTCTAGCTTTGAACCAATCCACTGC
This sequence comes from Rhizoglyphus robini, assembly GCA_023373905.1. Lineage (NCBI taxonomy): Eukaryota > Metazoa > Arthropoda > Arachnida > Sarcoptiformes > Acaridae > Rhizoglyphus > Rhizoglyphus robini. Next base: position 1,156,678 of record JAKIJQ010000008.1, on the reverse strand, counting down.
ATACAAACATACACATTCTATCCGTCTTGTATAATAAAGACGAGAATAATGATGTTTGACTATTCGGTTTTGCGAGAGATTGAAAATACATAAAGACACACACACACAGACGAACGGGCGACACAGCACACACACACAACACACATACGAAAAACGTCTTATTCCCCAATGTATTTGGCCATCTTGTGTGTGCGGCCAATTAGCAGCCTTTTACTAATGGGCCAAATCATTGCAACATCAATCACAACTCTTAGTAGCATGATATTATGCGAGTGTTTTAGCTCCATCAATCATCAATCGTGCTCTCTCGCCCGATACGACTGTTACCATTGGCAGTGTGTGCCACAAGCCGCGGCACAAGTGTCAACACAATTGCACACTCCTAATGCATTTATTCTGACTATAAATACTACTATATATATGTTGGAAATAACAATAACATTCCCATTGTGTGTATGATAAAATCTTTTTTGTCAACAAACATGCCCACAAGAGTAAACAGCCAGCCATTATACACACACATAGGAAAGCAATCTCTCCCTATGTGTGTGTGCTCAATCTCTGTGCCAATTTGCAAATTTAAGTGGTCAGTAGTGGTGGAGCAGAGAATGAACGGTCCCAATCTATATATCGATCAAGGCCAAGTGAAGGCGAGTGGTCAGTGGCGAGGAGAGTAGAACGGTGATTGAGGTTGTGCTCACCTGGCCCCGTTTGAGCCAATCTAGATTGGCCAAAGTACACGGTCAGGGTACGTACATGCACTCGCCAATGAAGGTAAAGTGAAAGACTGTGCGCGTCGTGATCAAGTTAATTTGATTTTTGTGTTTCACACTTACAATTACAAAGTAATCATCCAGTGAAATATCAATGCATTGATTTACATATCATTACACACATAATGCAATCAATATTATAGCACAATTTATATTATAATTTGTTCGAAATTCGAACTTCGAATCAGGTTAAATGATCGAACAGAGGAGAGATGACTTGCCTTTTTGTGTGTGTGGCTTCAATTGTGTTCTATTGTGCCAGGTGAGTGTGCTATTGTCACAAGCACAGGTACTATACAGGTTACCTGGCTGTGACATAAACACACACGAATATGTCACACATCACCAATTTTGGGGCAGTCAATAGCTAAACGAACGCTGATTTACTGCTGCTGATGTGTCTATTTATTCCGAATATTTTCTTTTCTGTTTTTACTTTTGTGTGTGTGCCAGTGCGTTTTAATGTAATGTCTCAATGACCAAAGCCAATTCACCATTTGCATGCCAACGAGAGAGAGAGAGAGAGAGAGAGAGAGAGAGAGAGAGAGAGAGAGAGAGAGAGAGAGAGAGAGGGAGAGAGAGAGAAGGAAAGAGGGAGAGAGAGAGAGGGAGAAGGAAAGAGAGAGAGAGAGAGAGAGAGAGAAAGAGAGAGAGAGGGGGGAGAGAGAGGGGAGAGGAGAGAGAGAGAGAGTGGGGAGAGGGAGAGAGAGAGAGAGAGAGAGAGAGAGAGAGAGGGAGAGAGAGAGAAGGAAAGAGGGAGAGAGAGAGAGGGAGAAGGAAAGAGAGAGAGAGAGAGAGAGAGAGAAAGAGAGAGAGTGAGCCGAATCTATTCGCATCTTGTGATGATTGCTGCCTGATATGCCTCACTGTCCAACACATTGCAGATAGAGAGCTAATCGAGACTGAGTAAGCCATTTCTCTTTACTGTGACAAGAATATTATAACATTTAAATTGTCTTCTGAGATCAGACACTGAGAGGAGCGAAGCGAGACTAGACGATTGGTAACTGAATGCGCAGTACACATTAAAAAATTAATTAATTAGATCAACTGGTCTAGTGCAAACAGATCGATCTGTGATCTGCGAGGCGCCATCGCCAGGGGACACTTGTTAGAGTGTCTACGGGGTAGTATCCATAGCGAACGGGGCAATACTACTACGGCGTCACACGGCGGCTTGTCATTATTGATCATTGTATTATCAATCGAAATGTGTGCGTGTGTGTTCGAGCGAGCCTTTGTCTCTCTCTCTCTCTCTCTATCCTCTCTCGCCGTCATCATCATCATCATCGCCGTTGTGTCCTCTCTCCATTGAGCATCCACTCAATTGCCCGCTGTTCTTCGTGTCTGTGCTCTGCAGTGCGTAATCATCACCTCTCGTGCATCTCCATCCTCCACACTGTCTTGATCGTCTTCGTACACCGAACATCTTGAATTGTCTTATAGTGTACACAAGTCACCCATCTCCTTACTAGCCGCATCATCTTAGCTCTACTGCTTTGCAAGCCAATCCTACTTGTGGCGCCCCGGCCGTCCAACAAGATTCGGCTACTGCTCAACGCGTGTCTCTGTGTGCGCCCTGTGGTTACGCACACGATTCGATTAAGGTAAGAAAATTAATATACACAATATTAAGAGTGTGTCTATGGCTAATCAATGAGTGAGTGAGTGTGAGTGAGTGAGTGAGTGAGTGAGTGTGTGCTATGTGAATGTATGTTTGCACAATCGATTGGTTGTTCGGTTGTTCATACTCGTCCGCTGTAGTGTGCGTCACAATGTGACCGATCGGGCTGGTTGGCACCACCGTGCGCTTGCTGCCGTTTTGGTTGCGTTTGACTTTCGATGTCCTTAATCGATTTTGTCTTGTCAATGGAACACACACACACACACACACACACACACACACACACACACACACACACACACAATATGTGACCAAGAGATATGAGATGTTTTGTTCGATTGTGTGATGTGTCTGTGTGTTGTATATGTCAGTATATTACAACTTTATTATTATTACAACGTGCACTGTGCTCCTCTTCTTTTTAATGGCATAATAATCACAGTCTACACAATGTCCAATACATTGAATGGCTTAATATTGTTGACAGTTGTTCTGTTCTGTGGCCGTTCTTTTTGAGTGCACCAAACAAAACCTAATGACCATAAGTTGTGTGTGTGTGAGAGAGAGAGAGAGAGAGAGAGAGAGAGAGAGAGAGAGAGGGAGAAGGAGAGGGAGAGAGAGAGAGAGAGAGAGAGAGAGAGAGAGAGAGAGAGAGGGTGATGTGTGATTCAACCCGAGCAACACTCACACCGAGCAAAGAGTGGTTGTGTGCCGGTGTGTGTGGGAGACCGAATCGGTTCGTTCCGAGGCACAGGCCTAATCGTGTGTGACGACACAGTCGGTTAGGCAGTACCAGATCGAAGGCGCTCTACACTGTTGAGTTGAGTTTTGGGTCTTGCCACACAGTGAGACAGTGTTCCGATGCGCGACATTGACTCTCAACTCTACACTCAGATTGAGACAGAGACAGATAACTTCACACACACACAGCGCCACTCATTTGTCCTGACCTGTGTGTGAGAGAGTGGGAGAGAGAGGGGGAGAGAGTGAGTATGAGTGAATTAGTATGTCAACTTATGGTTAACTCAAAGTAAAAATGTAGTAAACAAAAACAAGTAATCAAATACGCAAATTGCATGTTCATTCTGTTTGCTCGTACAACAGGCGAGCACGATTCGCTTGATTGGTTTGTTGCCTTCTGTTGGAACATTGTTGTTGGTTCAAGAGACTTCGTTTGCTGATCGATCGACTACACTTGATCCGTCGCTATGGCTGCTAAGAACAGACGTCTGGTTATGCTGAAGGAGCTTCGAGCCCAACAAGCGCAACGTCGATTGGCGCGTTATGCAGCAATGCGACCAGAATGCTGCATCTGTTTGGAACGCAATTTTGATGGTGAGAACGCCGACGAACGCTTCTATGAAGGTCTCGACCCTCAGGCCGTGAATGGTAAGTTAATCCGGCCATGTGGCTGCAAGGGCACTATCATAATTCATGTGGCATGTCTTGGCCGCGTAATCTACACGGGTAGGCAATACCCGACCGAGATTCCGATTTGCATTCCTTGCCAACAGCGCTATCAACCGGACTACATCTTGGACACCCAGGCGTACAGGCCTGGCGCTAACTCCATCTCAATGATGTTTCAGTATGCAATGGAGCGCTTGCGTGTCCCGGCTCAGAATGTCCTCTTTTTCATTCTTATGGGCATTAGTGTTTTGGCTTTGCTGAGCATCTTTGTCAATTCGTATGCCGATTGGCATGTTGTTTTCAATTTTATCTATCTGTTTGGACTATTATACATGATAGTTGTGCTGCAGGAGGTGTTTTATGCCATGGCCGATGAGCAGCAGGGCTTTGTTCTGTACAATCAGTGGCTCATCAATCAGATCGGCTATCGGCGAGTGCATCTCAATCCGAATGCCTTTCCTTGATCATCATGTCTACGATTGACGAGGCATCTCAGACATGGCGGCATTTATCACTTCTTATTGTTTGTAACTTTCGTCTTTATTGTCTATCACGTTTAATTTATTTATACTTTTAATGTCGATCATTTTCGGTTTGTTTGTCAGTTTTAATGTCTATCACGTTTATTGTTTGTACTTTTATTTTTGCTTTGTATCCCTATTATATGTTTTATGTTTGTTTGTACGTCTGAGATGTCGATGATCGACCAATTTGTTTGTATTGCCGCCTTTTGAATTGCATTACTTTTATATTTTAATAAAGTTTGTGTTAATTAAATGTGACTTGTTCTTTTTTGTGTTTTGTCTTGCTTTTCTTTTTGACTTCATGCAATACCAAACATTCGTTTCGAATCTGCTTTTAGTGTTTAAAGTAGCACACTTGAGTTGATGTTGTTGATTGCGCGCGGCTCGCCAACGAAGAAGCGATAGCGATTTGAAGTTAGGATTGAATTGTTTCGTCCACTTTGGTGAGTAGGTGGCCAAGAATGTCTCTCTCTCTCTCTCTCTCTCTCTCTCTCTCTCTCTCTCTCTCTCTCTCTCTCTCTCTCTCTCTCTCTCTCTCTCTCCCTCTCTCTCTCCCTCTCTCTCTCTCTCTCTCTCTCCTCCCTCCCTCTCTCTCTCTCTCTCTCCCCCCTCCCTCTCTCTCTCTCTCTCTCTCTCTCTCTCTCTCTCTCTCTCTTCTCTCCCTCTCTCTCTCTCTCTCTCTCTCTCTCTCTCTCCCTCCCTCTCTCTCTCTCTCTCTCCCCCTCCTCCCTCCCTCTCTCTCTCTCTCTCTCTCTCTCTCTCTCTCTCTCCTCTCTCTCTCTCTCTCTCTCTCTCTCCCTCCCTCTCTCTCTCTCTCTCTCTCCCCCCTCCCTCCCTCTCTCTCTCTCTCTCTCTCTCTCTCTCTCTCTCTCTCTCTCTCTCTCTCTTTCTCTCCCTCTCTCTCTCTCTCTCTCCATCTCTTTTCCCCCTTTTCACTTCATTATCATCATCATCATAGCTCTAAATAGAATAGTTTAGTGAACAACAGCAAAAAAAGTGAAAAATATTATGTAAATCGTTATCTCTCACTAGCTCTTGTTCATTCATTCCCTCCACACTAACCATCTGTCTGATTGATCTCGTTCGATGGAGATATAAAGGAGAGTGAGTTATTCATAGATGACAAGTGTGAGATATGTAAAGAGACAGACAGACACTGGATGACTCAATGCAATTTGCATACAAAGGAGAGTCTGATTTACATAATTCGAGTTTTTTTATTAGACTTGAAGGATTGGGAGAGTGTAAAGTATCTAACATTTTTTCCCTTCGACTTTAAATACAGAAACATGAATATGGCATTGCATTCCCACTCGAAGAGTCCGAATCTCGTCTCCCGCCCCTGAGTTCAATTGTACAGTCTGAATCGGATGCCCAGGATGCCTTGACAAAGTTGGCTTCTCTGCCCAATGTTGAGTCGTTGAATGAGGCAACCACAACCACGGACACTATTCCAACTAGTTCCACCCGTACCACCACCGAGGGCACCCCAGTTGATCCAACTGATGGTGGCAAGTCGGAGGAGGTGACCGGCGGTGAGAATGATGGCTCTTCCTCGATTGTCATTGAGACTATTCCCGATGTGAACGGTTCGAATGAGACCGATTCGGATGGAAGCAAGCGAATGGCCGCTCTCTCGATGATGTCCAAGTTGTTCTCGGCTTTGAGAAACCAAGGTGGTGTTCTATTGCGGTTTGTGACTGTTTGCTAAGTCTGCCTTCTCCATTTTTTCAGTCTACTCAAACCCAAAATTGGACTCAGCTTCGAGTCGATTTGTTGACCAACATCACGACCACGATCTCGATATTGACGATGACGACGATGATTCGGACTCTGACTCCGATCGAGCTGCAGCTGAAGGTCTTCCAGTGCCATCATCATCATTGCTCGACCAAAGATCAACATGGAAGCTCAATCGCCTTATGGCTATGGCAATGCAGTTGATGAGCAGCCAATGCGCACCACCATCATGTACGGTCGACCTGCACCGTCCGCTGCCGCACAACAACAAGGCCCAACTTCGATGATGTTCACTGCCCAACCTCAACGAGGACTTTATGGTGCTCAGAGACAACAGGGACCAATGTCGCCACTTGGCGCTATTCTTGCTGCAGCTGCTCAACAAGCCAGCTACCGTCGATTGGAGGCACCTCAACCATCGATGGAACCACAACAGCCACAACGAGTGATTCTGCTCATCAGCAGACCACAGAGCGAGCCTTCACCAAGGATTCAAGTCATCTCTCGTGATGAACAACAACAAAGGTTTGTTCACTTTGACTTAGGTATCCGATAACTAAGACTCACATATCTTCACTTAAAGCTATCAACCATCCGCCCAGCCAATGGTCCACTACAGTCCACTCTCTGCTCCATCTTCGCCCGTATACTATCACTACAGCCCATCGGCTCACAGTCCAGTGATTGCTTCTCCACAACAACAATCCCGACCACAGCCACACGTTGTCGAGGTGCCCGTTCCAGTGTACCTCCCAATGATGTCACGCATGCTCCTTCCGCAATGGACCACAATCGCCAGTGATGAGATCCTATGCCATGCCACGAATGATGCCACAAGAGGCAGCACACAGAATGAATCCAATATATATGCCACGAATGGTGCCAGAGTCAAGCCCATCTCAGTCAGGCCCAGGCCATTTGGCCATCTTGTACTGCCACAACCCAGAGCAGGAGTCCTCTCCAAACGCTGTTCAGGAACAATACCAATCACAACCGGAATCTCAGCCCGAGCCAGAAATCCCTCAAGGTTATGTTCGAATGATGCTTCGACCAAAGTTGAGCGCTGCCGCACCAATGGCTGCTCTAATTGCTCAACCAAGCCCACTGTCCCGAATGGCTTATCTGGATGAATCCGAAGAGGACAATCAGGTGTCCCCAATGGCCGGTCACGATATGATCGATGGCCCACGACTGAGACAATGGCGAGACTATAGTCAATTTGTCCGTTCGGTTCCAGCCTCACAAGCCCACGCACCAGTGGCGCATCTGCTGATCACCACATCTCGATCAGAAGAGCCCGAGGCTGCCTCCAGTGAAGAGCAGTACCATCATCATCATCACCAGCAGCCACAGCCATTTGGGTCGCACCCAGCTGTGTCACCATTTTTCTTCCACGCAAATCAACAATCTCACTCCGAAAAGGAAGCAGTAGCGCCACAACAGCAGCAACCTCTTCCGAGCAGCCACCGAGCAGGCCAAGTGGCACACAATTGAAGTGTGCCTTAGCCAGATCGAGCCAGCAGATCACATCTTGATGACTCACTTGTGTGTTGTGCAGTGGTTCGATCATGTCACCTCAATGGATCCCCTAATGTGCCAATGAACACACATTCGTATTGCCTCCAATTGAGTTGCGACGGTTGCGGCACCGTCGGCAAGGGCAGCCCTACCGTGGCTGCCGAGTAAGCATCGATACATCTAGGGCAGAAAGGGAATTGCCGAAAGCTGTAAATGGTGTTACCAGGACGTTCAGTGGAGTGTGAAGTGAAAGTGATAGACAGACAACACAGGCCGTACTTGAACGAATCTAACATTCATTCTATTCCTTATCTAGGTCTGTTCATTTGTGCAGTTCATGTGCAAGGCACGATTAGATCGAGGTGACAACAATCAAGTGGCTCAATTGAAGGTGGTGACACTAAAGCAAACCTGACACGACTGCTGGAGATGCTACATTGAATTGGCACTACTTAGAACGGCAAATGCTCCTCGGCTGCATCATCATCTGCACATAGCATCTGCAGCGACATAGCCTCATACATGCACACTGGCACTGGAACTTGACACTTGGCACTTGGCACTTGGCACTTGGCACTTGGCACTTGGCACTTGGCACTTGGCACTTGGCACTTGGCACTTGGCACTTGGCACTTGGCACTTGGCACTTGGCACTTGGCACTTGGCACTTGGCACTTGGCACTTGGCACTTGTTGTTCTTACTGATCGCAAATTGGCTCAGCACTGTGCCTCACTTTGGCACTAATTGATCGGCATCACAAGCACGACAATGTAACGATGGTGCATTCATGTGTTGGCTAATGTGCACACCACGTTGTATGGATCAGGTCGATCCACAGACTGATGACTGGTTCAGGTAGACGCCCTCATAATGCAAACTCGATGCAGAGGATGCGAACCACACATAGCACTCGCACACTCAGAGCGCAATGTTCACTTGGCCGCCCAGGCTGGCAATTGACCTAACTCGGTTAGTTAGTTGTCAATCATTGATCTATCAATGGCCCAGTCCCAGTGCCCAACAGTCAGCAACAGCACGACTACTGTCGACTGGCGAGATCACTCAAAGTACACGATAACAGTCATTGCGTGTGTCATCCAAAACAAGCCGATGGCCACAGAGTAAGCTACACCGTGGCGCTGCCTAGTGAGTGGCAATCAAACAAACTCAACATAATTTGAACTGACTGGCCTGGTGGAGCGGGACAAGATTGTCTTATTGCTCTCTCTCTCTCTCTCTCTCTCTCTCTCTCTCTCTCTCTCTCTCTCCCCTCTCTCTCTCTCTCTCTCTCTCCCTCTCCTTCTCTCTCTCCCTCTCGCAATCTCTCATTCTCTCTCTCTCTCTCTCTCTCTCCCTCTCTCTCTCACTCTCTTCCCTCTCTCTTCCCTCTCTCTCTCTCTCTCTCTCTCTCCCTCTCTCTCCCCTCTCTCTCTCTCTCTCTCTCTCTCTCTCTCTCCCTCTCTCTCTCTCTCTCTCTCTCTCTCTCTCTCTCTCTCTCTCTCTCTCTCTCTCTCTCTCTCTCTCTCCTCTCTCTCTCTCTCTCTCTCTCTCTCTCTCTCTCTCTCTCTCTCTCTCTGTAATGTTTTGTGCATCAACTCACCACGCCACTTGCCTGGTTGACTCACCTGCCGACTCTCAATGTTCAACCTACAGTCCTTCATCATTACCATCTGATTGAGTCCCCAACAGAATCCCGTCACCCGATCAGCATCTCCAAGGCGATCGCAAGCAATGAACTCTGTGTACAAGCAGTCACAAGTCTTCGATAAAGAAGACATCATGAACGGCGCCAACAGTTGTACCGTTGGCTCCATTACAGCTCTTCCAGCGAGACTCGACTGGCTCCGAGTGTCCTTAGTCGGCCATTCTACATAGTGACATTCTACGCGGCTTAAAAGCACAAATCAATGCACGGACGACGAAGTGTGCGCCAATCCATGTCTTATTTGCCGTTTAACAGATAAGGCAAGCCGCGCTGTATGACCAGTAACCGGCAACTGAACAACCGTCCACCGGCCTTAGCATCAGCGGTTCTCGCCATCTCCAACCAATGATGCACTCAGCCCTCAAGTGAGCTCAGTGCAATGTTTCGCGCTCAATAGCCCAATGGGTCACACAATGTTACCCATTTAAGACATTTGTATTGCTTCTGTATCCATAATAAATATCAATAAAATTTATCGAATGGTCATTTGTTTGTTTGCCAAATGTTTCGATTCCTCCAATATGCAGAGAACGAACAACACACAAGTTAAGTCACGCAGAGTGCACCGAGACAACATACGAGACAGACAGACAGACCGGCAAGCAGAGACGCAGCTCATACAGCAGTTCAACATGCAATCGAGTGCACTCACCGTCACTCGACACTCTAAGAGCGGTGTAATGTATTTTTCTTCACTTTTCTCCAATTTGCACGATGCCCGCTAAATGTGCTCTTACAAAAAGCTACCTATAAAGGCACAGTTGAACACTGCTTGAGCGGCTGGCGAGTGATGTCTGTCTGCAGTGAGTCGCGGCCCGCAGCACGGAGCACACACACAGCCACTGCCACAACACATTCGCGCGAGTCGAGTGTGTGCTGAGTTGTGTGTTTGTTGTTCGTTGTGGTCCCGGCGAGTCAGTCACTAGACCAGGAGTGCGGAGACCGTGGACCTCGGTCCACTGGTGGACTTCCGAGATTTTCTAATGTCCACCGAGTGGACCTCACTGTAATCTATGAGATTAATGTTTTAAATACAAAAATAGTGTCATGACTCCCATTTACAATAAAACTCAATCATTTAGTAAATTCCTTTTCTTTATTGAACATTTTACTCTCTTGAAATGTATCCAATTTTGCTATTAAATTTAGGCTGAGGGACCTGGTCACACAGTTTTCTTTCTAGAAAAAGTTTGAGTTGTTAGATCATATACTGAATTGGATTGAAGAACCTTATCCCAAAGTTGGTGGAACGGAAAGTGTCCTCATTTGAGTTTGCTGGTCTTATAAGATATAATTATGCTAACAATTTAAAAATTAAACTAATTATATGTTCCAATTAATAACACGACTGTAAGTCCCTAATTTGATCATAGAATCAACGTCGACTTTGACAATTGATAATCAAGTCTTATTATTTGAAGCATTGCATAAATCTGTATAAAAGTTGTATATTAAGAAATTTTAACAACCACAAATTTATGGGTAAATTTATGCTCTATCAAAAAAATATGATCCACAAACATAATTGGAAAACTCCGTTCCACCAACTGTGGAATAATGTTTCTCTACCCAACAATGATCCACAAACACAATTGGGACAATTGACACTTCCCGTCCCACCAACTGTTGGATAAGGACTATCAATCAAATTGGCATCTTGTTAGCTTTTAATAGCATTGAATCAAAAAAGTTTATTTGTGAAAAATATATAAGGGTACCCCCTTCTATTGTATTGGGTGGACTTTCAGGGGTGTGGAGGTCCACTCTAGTGGATCTTGATTTCAAAAGTCTCCGCACCTCTGCACTAGACATTGTTCTATCGGTGGTGTGTTTGGAGCAAAATCGTAATTCTCATACTCTCGGCACAATCAGCACTGTGCCTCTGGGCACTTACTTCGGCCTGTCGCCACCACCATAAGGTACTCTAGTTCTCATTTGCCTCCTCACACCAACTCACCTTCTCCTACTTAGATGGTCGTATGTCCTTGTCACTTGTCCTGTTAAATCTGTTTTACTTGTTTGTTTTTGCTTTACTATTCATAATTTGTATCGACTCAATAAAACTTAAACTCTGAAATGCTCATGTGTGCTGCTTATTGATACTTTGATAGTGACACAGTTGACACATGTCCAGTGTGCACATGGTTCTTTCGAGAGTGGCACAAGAGTTGTTTCAGCACTGCCACTCACTTTGGCACTAATTGACCGGCACCACAATCAATAAAGCGACGATTGGGTCAGTGTGCTAACGAATGTAACACACCAAATAGAGAGAGAGAGAGAGAGTGAGAGGGAGAGAGAGAGAGAGAGAGAGAGAGAGAGAGAGAGAGAGAGAGAGAGAGAGAGAGAGAGAGAGAGAGAGAGAGAGAGAGAGAGATCAAGTGCTCGAGTGCGCCCATTCTGGTTATGCCATGGACCGATCAGTACCGTCTATCTCCTTGCGGCAGACGTTGACGTCGTATGCTTGCCAACTGGTGTGTCTCGAGTGCGCCCATTCTGGTTATGCCATGGACCGATCAGTTGCGTCCAACTCATTGCGACCATCGTCGTCGTCTGATGCTTGCCAACTGGTGTGTCTCGAGGGCGCCCATTCTGGTTAGGCCATGGACCGATCAGTTGCGTTCATTTCATTGCGACCATCGTCGTCGCCTGATGCTTGCCAACTGGTGTGTCTCGAGTGCGCCCATTCTGGTTAGGCCATGGACCGATCAATTGCGTCCATTTCATTGCGACCATCGTCGTCGTCTGATGCTTGCCAACTGGTGTGTCTCGAGTGCGCCCATTCTGGTTAGGCCATGGACCGATCAGTTGCGTCCATTTCATTGCGACCATCGTCGTCGTCTGATGCTTGCCAACTGGTGTGTCTCGAGGGCGCCCATTCTGGTTAGGCCATGGACCGATCAATTGCGTCCATTTCATTGCGACCATCGTCGTCGTTTGATGCTTGCCAACTGGTGTGTCTCGAGAGCGCCCATTCTGGTTAGGCCATGGACCGATCAATTGCGTCCATTTCATTGCGACCATCGTCGTCGTTTGATGCTTGCCAACTGGTGTGTCTCGAGAGCGCCCATTCTGGTTAGGCCATGGACCGATCAATTGCGTCCATTTCATTGCGACCATCGTCGTCGCCTGATGCTTGCCAACTGGTGTGTCTCGAGTGCGCCCATTCTGGTTAGGCCATGGACCGATCAATTGCGTCCATTTCATTGCGACCATCGTCGTCGCCTGATGCTTGCCAACTGGTGTGTCTCGAGTGCGCCCATTCTGGTTAGGCCATGGACCGATCAATTGCGTCCATTTCATTGCGACCATCGTCGTCGTTTGATGCTTGCCAACTGGTGTGTCTCGAGTGCGCCCATTCTGGTTAGGCCATGGACCGATCAATTGCGTTCATTTCATTGCGACCATCGTCGTCGCCTGATGCTTGCCAACTGGTGTGTCTCGAGTGCGCCCATTCTGGTTAGGCCATGAACCGATCAATTGCGTCCATTTCATTGCGACCATCGTCGTCGCCTGATGCTTGCCAACTGGTGTGTCTCGAGTGCGCCCATTCTGGTTAGGCCATGGACCGATCAATTGCGTCCATTTCATTGCGACCATCGTCGTCGTTTGATGCTTGCCAACTGGTGTGTCTCGAGAGCGCCCATTCTGGTTAGGCCATGGACCGATCAATTGCGTCCATTTCATTGCGACCATCGTCGTCGTTTGATGCTTGCCAACTGGTGTGTCTCGAGAGCGCCCATTCTGGTTAGGCCATGGACCGATCAATTGCGTCCATTTCATTGCGACCATCGTCGTCGTTTGATGCTTGCCAACTGGTGTGTCTCGAGAGCGCCCATTCTGGTTAGGCCATGGACCGATCAATTGCGTCCATTTCATTGCGACCATCGTCGTCGCCTGATGCTTGCCAACTGGTGTGTCTCGAGTGCGCCCATTCTGGTTAGGCCATGGACCGATCAATTGCGTCCATTTCATTGCGACCATCGTCGTCGCCTGATGCTTGCCAACTGGTGTGTCTCGAGTGCGCCCATTCTGGTTAGGCCATGGACCGATCAATTGCGTCCATTTCATTGCGACCATCGTCGTCGCCTGATGCTTGCCAACTGGTGTGTCTCGAGTGCGCCCATTCTGGTTAGGCCATGGACCGATCAATTGCGTCCATTTCATTGCGACCATCGTCGTCGCCTGATGCTTGCCAACTGGTGTGTCTCGAGAGCGCCCATTCTGGTTAGGCCATAGACCGATCAATTGCGTCCATTTCATTGCGACCATCGTCGTCGCCTGATGCTTGCCAACTGGTGTGTCTCGAGTGCGCCCATTCTGGTTAGGCCATGGACCGATCAATTGCGTCCATTTCATTGCGACCATCGTCGTCGCCTGATGCTTGCCAACTGGTGTGTCTCGAGTGCGCCCATTCTGGTTAGGCCATGGACCGATCAATTGCGTCCATTTCATTGCGACCATCGTCGTCGCCTGATGCTTGCCAACTGGTGTGTCTCGAGAGCGCCCATTCTGGTTAGGCTATGGCCCGATCAGTTCCGTTTATCTCATTGCGACCATCGTCGTCGTCTGATGCTTGCCAACTGGTGTGTCTCGAGAGCGCCCATTCTGGTTAGGCCATGGACCGATCAATTGCGTTCATTTCATTGCGACCATCGTCGTCGCCTGATGCTTGCCAACTGGTGTGTCTCGAGTGCGCCCATTCTGGTTAGGCCATGAACCGATCAATTGCGTCCATTTCATTGCGACCATCGTCGTCGCCTGATGCTTGCCAACTGGTGTGTCTCGAGTGCGCCCATTCTGGTTAGGCCATGGACCGATCAATTGCGTCCATTTCATTGCGACCATCGTCGTCGTTTGATGCTTGCCAACTGGTGTGTCTCGAGAGCGCCCATTCTGGTTAGGCCATGGACCGATCAATTGCGTCCATTTCATTGCGACCATCGTCGTCGTTTGATGCTTGCCAACTGGTGTGTCTCGAGAGCGCCCATTCTGGTTAGGCCATGGACCGATCAATTGCGTCCATTTCATTGCGACCATCGTCGTCGTTTGATGCTTGCCAACTGGTGTGTCTCGAGAGCGCCCATTCTGGTTAGGCCATGGACCGATCAATTGCGTCCATTTCATTGCGACCATCGTCGTCGCCTGATGCTTGCCAACTGGTGTGTCTCGAGTGCGCCCATTCTGGTTAGGCCATGGACCGATCAATTGCGTCCATTTCATTGCGACCATCGTCGTCGCCTGATGCTTGCCAACTGGTGTGTCTCGAGTGCGCCCATTCTGGTTAGGCCATGGACCGATCAATTGCGTCCATTTCATTGCGACCATCGTCGTCGCCTGATGCTTGCCAACTGGTGTGTCTCGAGTGCGCCCATTCTGGTTAGGCCATGGACCGATCAATTGCGTCCATTTCATTGCGACCATCGTCGTCGCCTGATGCTTGCCAACTGGTGTGTCTCGAGAGCGCCCATTCTGGTTAGGCCATAGACCGATCAATTGCGTCCATTTCATTGCGACCATCGTCGTCGCCTGATGCTTGCCAACTGGTGTGTCTCGAGTGCGCCCATTCTGGTTAGGCCATGGACCGATCAATTGCGTCCATTTCATTGCGACCATCGTCGTCGCCTGATGCTTGCCAACTGGTGTGTCTCGAGTGCGCCCATTCTGGTTAGGCCATGGACCGATCAATTGCGTCCATTTCATTGCGACCATCGTCGTCGCCTGATGCTTGCCAACTGGTGTGTCTCGAGAGCGCCCATTCTGGTTAGGCTATGGCCCGATCAGTTCCGTTTATCTCATTGCGACCATCGTCGTCGTCTGATGCTTGCCAACTGGTGTGTCTCGAGAGCGCCCATTCTGGTTAGGCCATGGACCGATCAATTGCGTCCATTTCATTGCGACCATCGTTGTCGTTTGATGCTTGCCAACTGGTGTGTCTCGAGAGCGCCCATTCTGGTTAGGTCATGGCCCGATCAGTTCCATCTATCTCGTTGAGACCATCGTCGTCGTCTGATGCTTGCAAACTGGTGTGTCTCGATTGCGCCCATTCAGGTTAGGTCATGGCCCGATCAGTTCCATCTATCTCATTGCGACCATCGTCGTCGTCTGATGCTTGCAAACTGGTGTGTCTCGATTGCGCCCATTCAGGTTAGGTCATGGCCCGATCAGTGGCGTCCATCTCATTGCGACCATCGTCGTCGTCTGATGCTTGCCAACTGGTGTGTCTCGAGTGCGCCTATTCTGGTTAGGCTATGGCCAGATCAGTTCGGTCCTTTTCATTGCGCCTGACATTGTCCTCGGTGGCTTGCCTCCTCGTGTATCGAATGTACTCATTCTGGTTTGGCTATGGAACTGTCAGCTGTGTCCATCTCATTGCCTCAATCGTGAGTGGCCATTTGCTTGTCTTCTCGTGTGTCTCGAGTGTACTCATTCTGGTTTGGCTATGGCCAGACCCGTTGTGTCCATCAAATTGCGCCTGACATTGTCCTCGGTGGCTTGCCCGATTGTGTTACTCGAGTGTACTCATTCTGATTTGGCCATGGCCAGACCCGCTGTGTCCATCAAATTGCGCCAGACCATGTCCCCGGTGGCGCTTGCTTTCCCGTGTCTCGTGTGTACTCATTCTGGTTTGGCCATTGCCCGGCCAGTTGGGTCCATCTTATTGCCTCAATCGTGAGTGGCCATTTGCTTGTTTTCTCGTGTGTCTCGAGTGTACTCATTCTGGTTTGGCCTTTGCCCGGTCAGTTGTGTCTATCACATTGCGTTCGACGTGAGTAGCACTGATTAGAGTGCACGAGGTTCGCACTATGCAAAGTAAGCACACAGTAAGGCAGTGACATGATTGACAGTGGACTTACCATTTGGGAGTTTACAGTTAAACTCACGGCTGTTTCGTGTTAATGTTGAACAATTACGGCTGCCCGATTCGAGACAGACAAGTGACACAGATTGACACAGCGGTTGATATATGAGGATAGTAGTGATGATGTCCATGTGCCACAACACTCGAGCGAAACACACACAACAACACAATCAGCCAGTGCCGCACTCCGTGTGCGATTGAGCCTCGACTATTGTGAGACAACTGCGAGAGCATGTTCAAATAGTCGACAGTCGAGTTTGGGTGTGGTAGCGAGAGGCGAGAGCCTCGTTTGAAGGTGACCTTTGCTAGTGGTGAGACGGCACAATCGAGCGTGTTCGTTGTACAGTGAAAGGTAGAAAGGCAGCCAACAGAGCGCGCAGAATCGTGCGCATGCGTTGTACTGTTGAGAGGGTGAGTAGGCTGAGGAGGAGTAGGTCGGCACGCAGAGCACACACCACGCACACACATCATACTCACACTAACGGCGTACGTGACAATGGTGTGCCTGCCTCCAAAGCATC
>JAKIJQ010000008.1:1040000-1135000 GCA_023373905.1 Rhizoglyphus robini | reverse complement strand
GGTCATTAAGTGGAAAAATCGTAAATATCAAAGACAAAAGAATGCAAAAAAGATGAAAATACTGAAATTATTCTAGCAATTTTATTATTACGAGTTATTATCGTTGAAGAAAATAGCGCAATTTTAGCACATTTGAATGAGTTGGTGCAGTTTCATGAATTAACCGAACTCGACCTTTCCATCATGGTTAGGTCGAAGGACTTTCAGCAGGCACCAGGCCAGTTCGGTGGCTAAGTAAAACTAAGTTAGTCATACAATCAACACAAGTAATGATATACATACATTAATCCACCGAACTGGACCTTTCCATCATGGTTAGACCAATTGAACATTGGGCAGGGGACGCAGTCAGTTCGGTTGCTAAGTAAAACTAAGTTAGTCATACAATCAACACAAGTAATGATATACATACATTAATCCACCGAACTGGACCTTTCCATCATGGTTAGACCAATTGAACATTGGGCAGGGGACGCAGTCAGTTCGGTTGCTAAGTAAAACTAAGTTAGTCATACAATCAACACTAGCAATGATATACTCACATGAATCAACCGAACATGTCCTTTCCATCATAGTTTGCATTTTATAATTCTTTTCCTGACCGTTTTGATTTTCGTCTTGGTTTTCTGGTCGGCGACCAGCAGCTTGAACTCTGGCCAATTTTGACTTCGGTTAACAACGGTCACCAGAAAGGTGACCGTCGGTATTGTCAGTTTGTCCACATTTCTACATAAGACTGCTTTGGCACAAAGCCGTCAAGTGGAGTATCAACTTGAAGGCATACAGGGACACTCAACGGTCACCCGAAAGGTGACCGTCGGTATTGTCAGTTTGTCCACATTGCTATGTGAGACTGCCCAGGCACAAAACCGTCAAGTGGAGTATCAACTTGCCTGAAGGCATACTGGGACACTCAACGGTCACCCGAAAGGTGACCGTCGGTATTGTCAGTTTGTCCACATTGCTATGTGAGACTGCCCAGGCACAAAGCCGTCAAGTGGAGTATTAACTTGCTTGAAGGCATACTGGGACACTCAACGGTCACCCGAAAGGTGACCGTCGGTATTGTCAGTTTGTCCACATTGCTATGTGAGACTGCCCAGGCACAAAGCCGTCAAGTGGAGTATTAACTTGCTTGAAGGCATACTGGGACACTCAACGGTCACCCGAAAGGTGACCGTCGGTATTGTCAGTTTGTCCATGTTGCTATATGAGACTGTCCTGGCACAAAATCGTCAAGTGGAGTATCAACTTGCCTGAAGGCATACTGGGACACTCAACGGTCACCCGAAAGGTGACCGTCGGTATTGTCAGTTTGTCCACATTGCTATGTGAGACTGCCCAGGCACAAAGCCGTCAAGTGGAGTATTAACTTGCTTGAAGGCATACTGGGACACTCAACGGTCACCCGAAAGGTGACCGTCGGTATTGTCAGTTTGTCCACGTTGCTATGTGAGACTGTCCTGGCACAAAATCGTCAAGTGGAGTATCAACTTGCCTGAAGGCATACTGGGACACTCAACGGTCACCCGAAAGGTGACCGTCGGTATTGTCAGTTTGTCCACATTGCTATGTGAGACTGCCCAAGTACAAAGAAGTCCAGTAATTGCCAAGGTGAGGGTGAAGGCAGTTACTGTTGCGACGAGCAGCAGTCTCAAAATTCAGGTTAGTAGGACCTAAGCCAGGAGACAAGTGGCAGTTCCGTGATCCAGGTTGGTAGGACCTAACGAGCAGGGTTTGTATGTGTCGGACAACCCTGGCACTAAGTCGTCAAGTAACTGCCAAGGTGAGGGTGAAGGCAGTTACTGTTGCGACGAGCAGCAGTCCCGAGATTCATGTTTGTAGGACCTATGCCAGGAAACAAGTGGCAGTTTCGTGATTCAGGGTCGTAGGACCTATGCCAGGAGACAAGTGGCAGTTACGAGATTCAAGTTCTCGCATGTGAGCCACAAAACCAAAGTCTAGTGCCTCGGCAGCTACTTTGACCTGGTCACTGGTTGGGTACCATTTTGATGTTCATTATCATTGGCACTAGTACAAACAGACAAACTAGTCGAAGCAGAGCCATTGCTGGCGGGCGGGTCAGCGTCGATCCCAAGTCAGGCAAAAAACCGAAGCCTAGTGCCTCGGCAGCTACTTTGACCTTAGCGTTGGTCACGTGTACGAACAGACAAACTTGCCGAAGCCGAGCCATTGCTGGCTGGCGGGTCAGCGTCGATCCCAAGTCAGGCAAAAAACCGAAGCCTAGTGCCTCGGCAGCTACTTTGACCTTAGCTTTGGTCACGTGTACGAACAGACAAACTTGCCGAAGCCGAGCCATTGCTGGCTGGCGGGTCAGCGTCGATCCCAAGTCAGGCAAAAAACCGAAGCCTAGTGCCTCGGCAGCTACTTTGACCTTAGCTTTGGTCACGTGTACGAACAGACAAACTTGCCGAAGCCGAGCCATTGCTGGCTGGCGGGTCAGCGTCGATCCCAAGTCAGGCAAAAAACCGAAGCCTAGTGCCTCGGCAGCTACTTTGACCTTAGAGATGGTCACGTGTACTAACAGACAAACTAGCCGAAGCCGAGCCATTGCTGGCTGGCGGGTCAGCGTCGATCCCAAGTCAGGCACAAAACCGAAGCCTAGTGCCTCGGCAGCTACTTTGACCTTATCGGTGGTCACTGTTTGACTGGTGTTTTGACTTTCGTCATTAGCACTACCACTCATAGACAAGAAGATACATTCAAACATACCGGAAATGGCTGACCCTAGAGTGGGTATCAGGTTGAGGCAAATGACGAACCTGGGTCGTTGTTGTTGTTGGTCTTGCTCGGCGTCAATGGCCAGGGTGTAGAAATCGGTGATATGCCTTGAGTATGTTGTCGCTTGTCCCACCACTCACCACTTTAGTCTTCAGTTGTTCCTCTGGCATGGGCGAGAACTCCTCTTCTGGATGAGTGATGGGACATGGAGACACAATCTTCTAGTCACACACGAGTGTGAAGAACACGCAAAATCTAGAATACAAAATAAGTCGCAATGAGAATATTGCGATAACATTGTTCCCTATCCTAGTCCACAACCTAATGAGTGGCTAATCACTGTCCACACTGTGCCCCAACACGCTCAACTAACTAACTTTCTCTGTACACGTTCATCTATGACAAGAAGTTCTTATGCTTCTATCCATAATAGCAACCTAATCTAAGTAAATAGATAGTAAGAGAAGTACTTACCTTTTAGGGTGGTGATCGTTGGTTGGTTTAGTCGATGAGGTCAATGGATTAAGTTGAAAGTGGTGGAACACGTGATGAAAGTGAAGCAAGCACACTTGGGTCATCGTGTCTGGTATGATGAGAGATGGCTGTGGTCGTTGATGACGACAAATCCTTGGCTTGGTCAACTGGTGGCAAATAGCGGGCGAGATGTCCACACAAGGGCTCTTGGTTGCGCTTGAGGTAGCATGGGTGGATCCAGGGTTGATGATGAGGGAGTCGTGTGGAACAAGTTCGGTTTTCAAAGGCGAGATTTGTCTGGAGGTTAAGTCGTTGAATTGTTTGAAGTTGTTTCAATTAGATGAGACGAGAGACAGGTCTGCACTGGACAAAGACAAAAACATAATGAAAGAAAAAAAAACACGCGTTCGTCTCGATTAAAATCGAATTCTTAATTTCGAATTCTCTAATCAGTCAGTTTCAAATTAAGTGCATTTCGGTCTTCTACCGATTACTGTTGAGCGATGCGATCACATGACATATGATAAGAAGCTCCTATGCTTAGTACCCTATCAATTATAACCTCAGCCTAATCTAAGTGAATAGGTGAATAAGAGATGTACAAACCTTTGAGGATCCATTGAAGGTGGTGGTGATAGTGGCCTGGTGGAGTCGATGAGGCCAATGGATGGCAGTTGGAACACGCGAAGAAAGTGATGAAAGGGAATGAGCGAGTAGGGTGAAGAGAGGTGACCAGGGAGATAGGAAATGAGACTAACCAGGCGAGAAAAGGCAACAGCTAGAGGCAGGGAGAGGGGATAAAACCATCCAAGACGAGAGCTTGGATAGGAGTGGCCAAGTTCCTTGCCAAGCCATTAAAGAACTGACAGAATCATAGCCCTAGCCCCACACGTCCACTAGATGCTCTATGAGCTATCTAGTGCAACAATTAAAGAGTTGCAGAATCGTAGCTCTAGCCCCACACGTCCACTAGATGCTCTATGAGCTATCTAGTGCAACAATTAAAGAGTTGCAGAATCGTAGCCCTAGCCCCCACACGTCCACTAGAAGCTCGATGAGCTATCTAGTGCAGCAATTAAAGGGCTGACAGAATCGTAGCCCTAGCCCCACACGTCCACTAGAAGCTCGATGAGCTATCTAGTGCAGCAATTAAAGGGCTGACAGAATCGTAGCCCTAGCCCCACACGTCCACTAGAAGCTCGATGAGCTATCTAGTGCAACAATTAAAGAGCTGATACAATCGCATCCCTAGCCCCACACGCCCACTAGAAGCCAGGTGAGCTATCTAGTGCAACAATTAAAGAGCTGACACAATCGCATCCCTAGCCCCCCACGTCCACTAGAAGCTCGATGAGCTATCTAGTGCAACAATTAAAAAACTGATGAAATCGTAGCCCTAGCCCCCCACGTCCACTAGATGCTCTATGAGCTATCTAGTGCAACAATTAAAAAGCTGATGAAATCGTAGCTCTAGCCCCACACGTCCACTAGATGCTCTATGAGCTATCTAGTGCAACAATTAAAGAGCTGACACAATCGCATCCCTAGCCCCCCCCACGTCCACTAGAAGCTCGATGAGCTATCTAGTGCAACAATTAAAAAACTGATGAAATCGTAGCCCTAGCCCCCCCACGTCCACTAGATGCTCTATGAGCTATCTAGTGCAACAATTAAAAAGCTGATGAAATCGTAGCCCTAGCCCCACACGTCCACTAGAAGCTCTATGAGCTATCTAGTGCAACAATTAAAGAGCTGACACAATCGCATCCCTAGCCCCCCACGTCCACTAGAAGCTCGATGAGCTATCTAGTGCAACAATTAAAAAACTGATGAAATCGTAGCCCTAGCCCCCCACGTCCACTAGATGCTCTATGAGCTATCTAGTGCAACAATTAAAAAGCTGATGAAATCGTAGCCCTAGCCCCCACACGTCCACTAGAAGCTCTATGAGCTATCTAGTGCAACAATTAAAGAGCTGACACAATCGCATCCCTAGCCCCCCACGTCCACTAGAAGCTCGATGAGCTATCTAGTGCAACAATTAAAAAACTGATGAAATCGTAGCCCTAGCCCCCCCACGTCCACTAGATGCTCTATGAGCTATCTAGTGCAACAATTAAAAAGCTGATGAAATCGTAGCCCTAGCCCCACACGTCCACTAGAAGCTCTATGAGCTATCTAGTGCAACAATTAAAGAGCTGACACAATCGCATCCCTAGCCCCCCACGTCCACTAGAAGCTCGATGAGCTATCTAGTGCAACAATTAAAAAACTGATGAAATCGTAGCCCTAGCCCCCCACGTCCACTAGATGCTCTATGAGCTATCTAGTGCAACAATTAAAAAGCTGATGAAATCGTAGCCCTAGTCCCCACACGTCCACTAGAAGCTCTATGAGCTATCTAGTGCAACAATTAAAGGGCTGACAGAATCGTAGCCCTAGCCCCCACACGTCCACTAGAAGCTCGATGAGCTATCTAGTGCAACAATTAAAGATCTGACATAAACGTATAACATTCTACGAACCGCGTCTTCATCGGATCCCATTTCGGCTGAATTGGGGTGATTGATGAACTTTGAGACCTTGCCAGACATTCTTGTTTGTCTACTTGTACGGTTAAGACGTTAAAACGATTGGGTTGACGTCTGTCGCTGATGGCAATATAGCTTCTGGAATAACTTGATGGCTTGTGCCGTGAGAGTTCTTCGCTTGTCCCACCACTCACCACTTTAGTCTTGCATTGTTCCTCTGGCATTATCGGGAACTCCTCTTCTGGATGAGTGATGGCACATGAAGACACTATCTTTTAGTTATACGTGAGTATGAAGTGGCACGCAAGAGCTAGAAACAAATACACATATGACGCGATGTTCCTATGCTTAGAGACCTATCAATAATAACCTTAACCTAGTCTAAGTAAACAGACAATAAGAGAATTACTTACTTTTGAGATTCCATTGGAGGTGATGATGGTTGGTTGGTTGAGTAGATGAGGTCACTGGATGAAGTTGGCACAAGGTGGAACAAGTGAGGAATGTGATGAAAGTGAATGTGCGAGTTGGTTGGTGAGAGGAGACCAGGGAGAGAAATTGGCACAAGTCTGGGAAAGCGAGGTATTGTTGAGAAGGAACCAACTTGGCGAAAGAAGGCGATGAGGAGATGAGATGGCACCAGTCCGTGAGAGGGAATTAAAAGAAAGAAGGGAGTGATCAATCCAACACGAGAGCTTGGAGAAGGAATTTCGACCATAAACATATGTTTTCACACATCGACAACAGTGCAAGTGCACAATCGTACTTTACACTGACCACTCATGTAAGCACACGTGTGTTTACTAATATGTGTTTAGCTCTAGAGTTCACACTACCAATAATAATAACCTAATCTAAGTAAATAGATATTAAAAAAGAAGTACTTACCTCTGAGAGTCCGTTGAAGGTGGTGATGGTTGGTTGGTGTTGTCGAGGAGGTTCATGGATAGAGTTGGTAAGTGGAACACGTGAAGAAAGTCAAGCACAAGTGTGATTGGTATGACGAGGGATGACTGTGGTCGTTGATGTTCTCCTTGGTGAACAGGCGAACTTGGTCAACTGGTGGCACGATTCGGGTGATGTCACAGCCACAGCTCTTGGTGGTGCTTGAAGTCGCTTTGGTGGATTCATGGTTGCTGATAGAGTGCACGTCATGACGATGAGGAGTCGAGAGGAACAAGTTCGGTATCCAAAGTCCTGGTAAGTCGTTAAGTCGTTGTATTCGTTGAACTTAGTTCAATTAGATGAAACGAGAGACACGTCTGCACTGGACGAAGGCAAAAACATAATGAAAGAAAAAAAAAAAAAAAACGCGTTCGTCTCGTTTAAAATCGAATTCTTAATTTCGAATTCTCTTATCAATCAGTTTCGAACTGAGCATGCGTAAATGTGATTGCACTACGGACAACGTGGGCTTATTCAAATTGAATGCTATTCGATCTTCTACTGCAATCGATTACTGCTGAGCGATACTATCGATGTCGGCATTTCAACAAAGTACTGCACTATCGGTTATTTCAGTCGGATTTCGACCGGACAAAGTTCATTGTTGACCTTGGGGATATGAACTGAGTTGTTCTAACGATAGTATATCTTCACAAATTCACCATCTTTACTATCTCCGTAACGGTAGGTCCTAGAGACTAGGGGTTTTGATTATTCGACTCCTCAACCAATGACGCGTCGGACTACGATGATCAACTTTGACACCGAATATCTTCTATTTCTAGGAGATATCTAAAATCCTGAGTTTCTCGTCTACATCGAACAAAAAGCTCAAATCGTCTGCATTCGATGATCTTGACTTCGCATGTGATGTTCAACTTTGGTTAAATATCCCGGAAATGTTCAAAAATAGATCCCAAATTAACATACAAACATTAACACCTAAACACAACTACCTGATAGATTATCAATTCGAAGTGAACATAGACGCTATGAGGATATTTCGAAAACCTTGTTCCAAACCTTACTCCCAAATCTGATCAATGGCAAATCATCCATAAATGTTCATCCTGTGCACCAACAAGCTAATAAACTAACTTTCACGACACATTCATATGACAAGAAGTTCCTATGCTTAGAGCACTATCAATAATAACCTCAGCCTAATCTAAGTGAACGGATAATAATAGAATTACTAACCTTTGAAGTTCCATTGGATATGGTGATGGTTGGTTGGTGGAGTAGATGAGGTGAATTGATTAAGTTGGCACAAGGTGGAACAAGTTAGGAATGTGATGAAAGTGAATTTGCGAGTTGGTTAGTGAGAGGAGATCAGGGAGAAATGATGGCACAAGTCAAACGCGGGAAAGCGATGTGCTTTTGAGAAAGGACCAACCTGGCGAGAGTAGGTGATGGGAAGATTAGATGACACCAGCCCGGGAGAGGGAAGTAGAAGAAAGAATTGAGAGAACGATCCAAGACGAGAGCTTGGAGAAGGAATGAACGATTTTGATCAGAATGGCTAATAGCCCATAAATGTGCAGCCTGTGCATCAACACACTCAACAAACTAACTTTCTTTGTACATGTTCATATGAAGAAGTTCATATGCAATGCACTCTATCAATAAAATCAATCTAATCTAAGAAAACGGATAATAAGATAAGTGCTTACCTTTGAGAGTCTTTTGAAGGTGGTGATGGTTTGTTGGTGTATTCGATGAGGTCATTGGATTTAGTTGGTATGTGGAACACGTGAAGAAAGTCGAGCACACGTATGAGTCCTCGTGATTGGTGTGATGAGGGATGGCTAAGGTGGTTGATGTACTTCTTGGCGAACAGGCGAACTTGGTCAACTTGTGGAACGTAACGGGTGATGTCAATAAGACCAGCCACCGTTCTTGGTTGGGCTTGAGGTCGCATTCATGGCTGACGATGAGAATTCGAGAGGAACAAGTTTGGTTTCCAAAATCCAGGTCGTTCGGAATTCATTGAAGTTGGTTCAGTTAGAGAGACAGGTCTGCACTGGAAGAAGGCAAAAACATAATGAAAGAAAACAAAACACGCGTTCGTCTCGTTTAAAATCGAATTCTTAATTTCGAATTCTCTTATCAATCAGTTTCGAACTGAGCATGCGTAAATGTGATTGCACTACGGACAACGTGTGTTTGTTCGAATTGAATGCTATTCGATCTTCTACTGCTATCGATTACTGCTTAATGAAACTATCGATGTTGGTATTTCAACAAAATACCGTACTATCGATTATTCGAGTCGGATTTCGACCGGACAAAGTTCATTGTTGACCTTGGGGATATGAACTGAGTTGTTCTAACGATAGTGGATTTTCACAATTGCACCGTCCTTGTTATCTCCGTAACGGTAGGTCATAGAGACACGGGTTTTGACCATTCGACTCCTCTACCAATGGCGCATCAGACTACGATGATCAACCTCTATGATGACCTCAGCCTAATCTAAGTGAACAGACAATAAGGAATGTACTAACCTTTGAGGGTCCATTGAATAGGCAGGTGAAACGAGTGATGAAAATGATGAAACGGAGCGAGTTGGGTGATGAGAGGAGACTTGGTAGACGAGATCGGACCAACCAGGCGAGGGAAGGCGACGGGGAATGAGAAATATAACAACAGCAACGGACCACTCCACTCCAATCTCCTACAAAGTCACTGGACGACGAGACTGCTTGGATTGGCCACCGGAAGTAAGAGCGATTTCGCTTGGGTCAGTGGCAAGGCAGGCTCTACTAGATAGTTATCAGATGCCATCACCAATTCGACCTCGACACCAGATGCAAGATATTATGTCAGTTCACTCTCGATCAAGATCAGTCACTATCAGCAACCAGACATACATACCAGTCGAGGGACCCAGAATTTGATAAACCATTCTTTCCCAGTGTGAGCAAGCACGGTTGCCACAAGCACATACATCGGTCAGTTCACATTGACCATTCGATCTGTTGGTTAATATTTACAAAAGTTAAAGTCAACAAAAGCAAAGTTAAAGTTTAAGTTATTAATTAAATCATTTTATTATAATAAATGTAAAAGACAATTACAAAAAGAATTAAGAGTGCGTCAATAAAGCTTAGCTGGCAGGTAATCGGGCCAGCTTCGGGCCAGAGCACGATACGCGAGGCTGGTCCCCGCATAAAGCCTCCCTGGCAGGTAGTCGATCCAATTCCTTATCGAAGACAAGCAATGGCTTGCAATCTGGCATGTCTTCTTGCCTGAAGGATAGGTCGAAGGCTCTGGTCTGTCGTAGGCGGCGCCATTTCTGGATACAAGGTCCCCGCATAAAGCCTCCCTGGCAGGTAGTCGATCCAGCTTCGGGCCAAAGCATGATACGCGAGGCTGGTCCCCGCTTAAAGCCTCCCTGGCAGATAGTCGATCCAATCCTTCATCGAAGGCAAGCAATGGCTTGCAATCTTGAATGTCTTCTTGCCTGAAGGATAGGTCAAATGCTCTGGTCTGTCGTAGGCGGCGCCATTTCTGGATACAAGGTCCCCGCGTAAAGCCTCCCTGGCAGGTAATCGGACCATCTTCTGGCCAGAGCATGATACGCGAGGCTGGTCCCCGCTTAAAGCCTCCCTGGCAGGTAGTCGATCCAATCCTTCATCGAAGGCAAGCAATGGCTTGCAATCTTGCATGTCTTCTTGCCTGAAGGATAGGTCGAAGGCTCTGGTCTGTCGTAGGCGGCGCCATTTCTGGATACAAGGTCCCCGCGTAAAGCCTCCCTGGCAGGTAGTCGATCCAGCTTCGGGCCAGAGCATGATACGCGAGGCTGGTCCCCGCTTAAAGCCTCCCTGGCAGGTAGTCGATCCAATCCTTCATCGAAGGCAAGCAATGGCTTGCAATCTTGCATGTCTTCTTGCCTGAAGGATAGGTAGAAGGCTCTGGTCTGTCGTAGGCGGCGCCATTTCTGGATACAAGGTCCCCGCGTAAAGCCTCCCTGGCAGGTAGTTGATCCAGCTTCGGGCCAGAGCATGATACGCGAGGTTGGTTCCCGCTAAAAGCCTCCTTGGCAGGTAGTCGATCCAATCCTTCATCGAAGGCAAGCAATGGCTTGCAATCTTGCATGTCTTCTTGCCTGAAGGATAGGTCGAAGGCTCTGGTCTGTCGTAGGCGGCGCCATTTCTGGATGCAAGGCTCAATGATCGGCTTAAGCTTGTGGGAGGTATGTTGGGTTTAGTGAGATTCAATGAGATACATTCATACATACCAGCTCTGGGTGATCCTTGAGCCGGAATCGGATTGAGACAGATGACACAATCGGGTTGTGTGTCATCCAGCCCCACAAGATCATCTTCTACAACCTGGAAGCCAGACTCACATCTCACCAGATTGCCCTGGTTTGAGATATTCGGCATCCAAGGTTGGAATTTCGTCCGTGAAACGACAGTCACGTTCCTCGTCGTCCTCGCACTCTTCTAGATTGCCCTGGTCGAGTCGTTCCAGTTGGGTCGACTTGTGTGGACAGTAGTACGAACTTTGTGGAAGGGTCTTGTCGGTCACTTCTGGAAGGGGCACTGAAAGGTGGCGAGCACTGCCTGCAAGTCTTCCTTTGTGAGGTTGTCCGATGGTCCGGCGAAGTGGGGGTCGGCAGAGTGGTGCCTTATAACTTTCTCCATTGAAGAATCAAAGTGTCGCTTGTTCCACCACTCACCACTTTAGTCTTCTTTTGTTCTTCTGGCATGGGCGAGAACTCCTCTTCTGGATGAGTGGTGGGACATGAGGACACAATCTTCTAACCACACATTAGTGTGAAGAGCACCCAGGTGCTAGAATAAACAAACATAGAAAATGACGGTTATTGTATGAGTGGTTTAGGAGGTAGACAGGGCGCACAAGTAAATGGGGAGAAGATGGTGGTGAGGCTGATAAAGTGCCAGAAGAATGGCATCATTGCAAGATGACTCGAGAGCAGTTTGGAGAGGCATGAGCGTGTTAGACCAGCATGGTCGACAGACTCATCAACGTGTGCTACTCGCAAACTGACAACTAAGCAAGTGTCCAATCGTACACTGCTCACTCAAGCAAGCACACCTATGAGTCATCGTGACTCATCAATGAGCAATCAGATATGTGTACATTAGAGCAAATCGAGTTTTACTTGGACTACAATCAGCTGATCGCTCTGCAGTAAACCAAAAAATGGCATAGCCCTGTCTACTATCAAGTTTAGCTTTTAAGTTTTCTAAGTTCCAGTAAACGTAGAAAGCATTTCAGGTTGTAATGAGGATATTTCGAAAACAAATTTCGATAATTCCAAATCCTATTCCCCAGTCTGAGGAGAGAGGCTGATTACCCATAAATGGTCACTCACTTTTCACCAAAACACTACTCACAACTAAAGTAACGGCTACACATACGCTAACTTTCTCTGTACACATTCATAAGACGAGAAGTTCCTATGCTAAGCACTCTATCAGCAGTATCCTAGCCTAATCTAAGTATACACAGATCATAAGAGAAAGTACTACTAACCTTTGAGGATCCATTGATGGTGGTGGTGATGGTTGGTTGGTGGAGTCGAAAAGATGAAGTTGACTTAGCAGGAACACACAAATGAGAAAAGTGATGAAAAGGAATGGGTGAGTTGAGTGATGAGAGCAGACTTGGTAGACGAGAAGGGTCCATGCGAGTGAAAGCGAAAGGGAGAGAAGAAGGCACCAGCCAGGGCGAAGGAAGGGAGGGGGGAGACAACCATCCAGGACGAGTGCTTGAGGAGGAATGAGCTTGTCCCATCATCGCGTCGCCTCTTTTATAGCTGGTAGAAGAGCTCTGATTGGTCGACCTGCAGCGCCATACATCGAAGTACAGAGACTAGTGACGCCAAGGCACGCACGTGATAATGGCACCCTCTGATTGGTCGACCTGCAGCCCCACATTGACAGTGTGCAGTTGGGCTGATGCTAAGTGGTGCCCTTTACCAGGAAGATTCCTGCACACTTGTAAGCAGATAACCAGGAATGCTTCTCTCTTGCCAGGCTATCACGCCTTCATCAGGAGTGATGCAAGTACAATTCAAGTAAATCAATCAAAAAGATTTACTAACAATGTGACCATAATTATATAATATAAATCAGACCTTGTGGAGGACGCCTGACCGGTGAGCTCAGGCGTCACACCGAGAGATGAAATTGATTGGAACCGTGGACTCGTTTGGTTGTTCAATGCATTTTATTGTTGGTAATGGACAAGTACAAAAGAGTCGACTGATGCGACTGGCCAGTTCGGTGGCCAGAGTCTGACAGATTGAAGCTGTGTCACAGATCGATACACAATTGACAACAACAACAACACAGAGTTCGATTTTGTGTGTGCTAAAGAAGAAGAAGAAGAAATAGAGGAAAAGGTGTAGTAAACAAGTGATAGTAGAAGTAGTGAATACATTGTAAGGTCAAGGTCTACTAGTGCAAGTGAGAGGACAAATGTCATCGTCATCGTGGACACACCAAACACACAAAGTGAGTGAGTGAGTGCATGCAATCTGGTGTGTGTGTGTGTGAAAGTGAAAGCCAAAAGGTGAAAGGTTGTGTGGGTGGTCAGAATCGAATAGTAATTCTATATTTGTTATCATGTTAGCACAGACTGAGTGCACAAGAGTGTGTGTGTGTGTGTGTCATCATCATCATCATCATCATCATCATCATCACAGTATCATCAGGAAGTGTCGACAAAAGCATTATCGACAATCGACTAATAAGTTTTGTTGTTGTTGAGTTGTTGACCAATTCGGGTGGGAAAGAGAACGGTTCAGTATGCAGTGCCTTCCAGAAGGCCTTGATCATGCGACGGTCATTGTGCAGTGAAAGCTGAATCTTGTAGGCCTACTTAAAGTCAAGATCAGTGATCGAGATGGACACAACATAGTGCACGCCACTCTCCGCGGCCCCCACCAGAGTGCACATTAAGGTGCCCTGCTGCACAATGCCGAGCCCTCGGCTGACACTGGTCGGATCGGCTCGTTGGTTTGCCACCAAAATTGAGCAATCCTTGGCAGTGCCTTGGCAGGGAGCACACACACAGCCACTGCCACAACACATTCGTGCGAGTCGAGTGTGTGCTGAGTTGTGTGTTTGTTGTTCGTTGTGGCCACTGCGAGTCAGTCACTAGACATTCTGCTATCGATGGTGTGTTTGGAACCTAATCGTAATTCTCATACTTTCGCCACAATCAGCACTGTGCCTCTGGGCACTTACTTTTACCTGTTGCCACCGCCATAAGGTACTCTGGTTCTTTTTTGCTTCCTCACACCAACTGAATCTGCACCCATTGAACTTGCGTTTCACTTCTAATACTGTTGCACTAATTGACCAGCACCACAATCAATAAAGCGACGATAAACAGAGAGAGAGAGAGAGAGAGAGAGAGAGAGAGAGAGAGAGAGAGAGAGAGAGAGAGAGAGAGAGAGAGAGAGAGAGAGAGAAAATTCAGCAACACAGGTCACACCGTCGCTCGCACCGCGGAATGAGCTCAATGTGACACTTTGAGCAGTGATTACTTTGGAAGCAATTTTGCGCGCTCATTCTGATTTGGCTATGGCCCGGTCAGTTGTGTCCATCTCATTGCGGCCGACGTGGCGTCGTATGCTTGCCAACTCGTGTGTCTCGAGTGCGCCCATTCTGGTTAGGCTATGGCCCGATCGGTTCCGTCCATCACATTGCGGCCGACGTGGCGTCGTTTGCTTGCCAACTCGTGTGTCTCGAGTGCGCCCATTCTGGTTAGGCTATGGCCCGATCGGTTCCGTCCATCACATTGCGGCCGACGTGGCGTCGTATGCTTGCCAACTCGTGTGTCTCGAGTGCGCCCATTCTGGTTAGGCTATGGCCCGATCGGTTCCGTCCATCACATTGCGGCCGACGTGGCGTCGTTTGCTTGCCAACTCGTGTGTCTCGAGTGCGCCCATTCTGGTTAGGCTATGGCCCGATCGGTTCCGTCCATCACATTGCGGCCGACGTGGCGTCGTATGCTTGCCAACTCGTGTGTCTCGAGTGCGCCCATTCTGGTTAGGCTATGGCCCGATCGGTTCCGTCCATCACATTGCGGCCGACGTGGCGTCGTAGGCTTGCCAACTCGTGTGTCTCGAGTGCGCCCATTCTGGTTAGGCTATGGCCCGATCGGTTCCGTCCATCACATTGCGGCCGACGTGGCGTCGTATGCTTGCCAACTCGTGTGTCTCGAGTGCGCCCATTCTGGTTAGGCTATGGCCCGATCGGTTCCGTCCATCACATTGCGGCCGACGTGGCGTCGTATGCTTGCCAACTCGTGTGTCTCGAGTGCGCCCATTCTGGTTAGGCTATGGCCCGATCGGTTCCGTCCATCACATTGCGGCCGACGTGGCGTCGTATGCTTGCCAACTCGTGTGTCTCGAGTGCGCCCATTCTGGTTAGGCTATGGCCCGATCGGTTCCGTCCATCACATTGCGGCCGACGTGGCGTCGTATGCTTGCCAACTCGTGTGTCTCGAGTGCGCCCATTCTGGTTAGGCTATGGCCCGATCGGTTCCGTCCATCACATTGCGGCCGACGTGGCGTCGTAGGCTTGCCAACTCGTGTGTCTCGAGTGCGCCCATTCTGGTTAGGCTATGGCCCGATCGGTTCCGTCCATCACATTGCGGCCGACGTGGCGTCGTATGCTTGCCAACTCGTGTGTCTCGAGTGCGCCCATTCTGGTTAGGCTATGGCCCGATCGGTTCCGTCCATCTCATTGCGGCCGACGTGGCGTCGTAGGCTTGCCAACTCGTGTGTCTCGAGTGCGCCCATTCTGGTTAGGCTATGGCCCGATCGGTTCCGTCCATCTCATTGCGGCCGACGTGGCGTCGTAGGCTTGCCAACTCGTGTGTCTCGAGTGCGCCCATTCTGGTTAGGCTATGGCCCGATCGGTTCCGTCCATCTCATTGCGGCCGACGTGGCGTCGTAGGCTTGCCAACTCGTGTGTCTCGAGTGCGCCCATTCTGGTTAGGCTATGGCCCGATCGGTTCCGTCCATCACATTGCGCTCAATGTGAGTATCAGTGATTAAACACTGCACGAGGATCCCACTATACAAAGTAAGCACACAGTAAGACAGTGACATGATTGACAGTGGACTTACCATTTGGGAGTTCGTACCGTTAAACTCACGGTTGCTTCGAGTTGATGTTAAACAATTACTGCTGCCCGATTCGAGACAGAGAAATAACACAGATTGACATAGCAGTTGATATATGAGGATAGTAGTGATGATGTCCATGTGCCACAACACTTGAGCGAAACACACACAACAAAACAGTCAGCGAGTGCCGCACTCGGATTGCGATCGAGCCTCGACTATTGTGAGACAACTGCTAGAACATGTTCAAATAGTCGACAGTCGAGTTGGGGTGTGATAGCGAGAGGCTGCCTCGTTTGAAGGTGACCTCTGCCAGTGGTGAGACGGCACAAAACCAGCGTGTTCGTTGTACAGTGGAAGATAGAGAGATATGCCAATTGTGCGCGCAGAATCGTGCGCATGCGTTGTACTGATGAGAGGGTGAGTAGGGTGAGGAGGAGTAGGTTGGCACGCACACACATCATACACATTATTGGCGTACGTGACCATCGTGTGCCTGCCAGCCGAGCGCACTCACCGCACTCACGGCACCGAGCAGCACTGAGCACGAGTCGAGTGCAGCCTCGGTGGCTAATCGCTGGCTCGTGTTCGATTGCAAATCTGACTTATCTAAGACATCAAAAAACATAGCGCTCTCTACCTACAAGAAGAGCAACTTTGGAATTATAAATATGATTTCTCGCCTAATTTAGTATCACGCAATTTGGTAAGCATTTTTTGAAGTGAATATGGTTTATTGGATAATTGCTTCTTTGCAGAATATTTTCGATATTTATCTGCCATCGCACCGAACTCAGAAGCCTATTTCCACCTTTGTGTGGCATCTCGCTCGCTCGGGCACACAACTCAGTATCGGAATAGTCCACTCTCACAGTTTGGTTGGCAATCGGTCTCGAAGTTTCGCTCAGTGGCACTTGGCATTACAGTGACCTCGTGTTCTCTTCTGCATTGAATCTCTCATCTCTCACTTGTCAGTCGCTATCATTCGATCTCTACCAGGATGGACGCTCCAGCTGACCAACAACAACGACAAGTCGTACCAGTAAGTGATCTCAATACTATGAAGCTGTTGCACTCACTCTCTCTCTCTCTCTCGCCCCTCTCTCTCTCCCTCTCCCTCTCCCCCTCTCTCTCTCTCTCTCTCTTTCTCGCTCTCTTTCTCTCTCTCTTTCTCTCTCTCTCGCCCCCCTCTCTCTCTCTCTCTCTCGCCCCTCTCTCTCTCGCCCCTCTCTCTCTCCCTCTCCCTCTCCCTCTCTCTCTTTCTCGCTCTCTTTCTCTCTCTCTTTCTCTCTCTCTCGCCCCCCCTCTCTCTCTCTCTCTCTCGCCCCCTCTCTCTCTCTCTCTCTCGCCCCTCTCTCTCTCCCTCTCCCTCTCCCCCCCCCTCTCTCTCTCTCTCTCTCTCTTTCTCGCTCTCTTTCTCTCTCTCTTTCTCTCTCTCTCGCCCCCCTCTCTCTCTCGCCCCTCTCTCTCTCTCTCGCCCCTCTCTCTCCCTCTCCCTCTCCCTCTCTCTCTCTCTCTCTTTCTCGCTCTCTTTCTCTCTCTCTTTCTCTCTCTCTCGCCCCCCCTCTCTCTCTCTCTCTCTCGCCCCTCTCTCTCTCTCTCGCTCACTCTCTCTCTTGCCTTCTCTCTCTCTCTCTCTCTCTCTCTCGCCATCTCTCTCTCTCTCTCTTTCTCGCTCTCTTTCTCTCCCTCTCCCTCTCTCTCTCTCTCTCTCTCTCTTTCTTTCTCGCTCTCTCTCTCTCCCTCTCCCTCTCCCTCTCCCTCTCCCTCTCTCTCTCTCTCTCTCTCACTCTCTCTCTCTCTCTCTCTCAATCTCTGTAATGCCTCACTCTCGTATATTGCTTTGTATTAGGATTTGCGCAATTCCCCGGAGACGCTGACTCTTACATATGATACTTTTCGACATCTCATGGAGGTGATTTACGCCAAAAACCCAAACGATTTGCGTAATTGGCGCGGAGTCTGTGAACAATGGCAGGCAGAGTATCTCCGCATTTCCGCGCCAGAGAATGTTAAGACACTTTGTTTGGTGCATTTTGATGATTTGGGCAAGCCCGACATCTTTGAAAAGTTGAATGCTCGCTTCTTTGGTGCAATCGACCTGGACAAGGCCGTCTACCTACAACTGGCGCCACAAGCCAAGCTACGTGCCTCAATGCTTGAGGCATACTATCCAAGCGTGACTCAGCTCGTTATCAGTCAGCACTATTTGAAGCTGACAAACCGCTGGAAAGGCAAAATAACCCATTTCTCACTGATGGTAGACGCAGATGGCCCACTATTGGACGGCACTGACTTGGCTAACAGAATCAACAGTATGACTGCACTCACCCATCTCGATATGGATTGCTACACCGAATCGTTCTTGGGAGAAATGTACGTTAACTCCATGGAACTGATGCAACCAACCTTGCGACGCCTTGTGCATTTCTCAGGCAGCTTTAGAAATATGCATCGCTTAGCTTCCAGTGTTTGGGACGACATTCTGCCACAGTATTTGAACCCAAAATGCACACGTCTTTGGTTAGCCGAGGATTACTTGTTCGGTTCCGTAAAAGCTGGAATTTTTAAGGAGGGTTATCCAGGTTGGCTCGCAGGACTTACCCATTTGTGTATGAACTTGGACGATACACATTATGCAAGCAGTATGGCTATAAATCGCCTATCTAGATTTGCTCCCAAATTGCAGCATTTGCGTTTGTTGAGTTCGGTTTGTTGCTCTTACCTAACCTAGCTTCAAAGTTGTTTAACCGTTTTGTCACCATTTTTAGAACGTCGATTTCTCTGTGAACGCGATTTATGCCATTTCTGGACTGGCCCAGTTGAGCGAGCTGCACATTGGTTTCAACTTTTATGATGATGGTTTGCACGATGCTTTTCGAAATCGCGCTATCATAAGTCGAGACGCGCCGTGGACCAGTGTGCGCACTCTTGTGCTCTCGGCTTGTGCTTTCAATCAGGCTAAACGCCAAGCGCAGTTGATAGATGATGAAGGACAACCGATGGAAGTGGACTACACTGGCTATGGCACTGCTCTCCACTTTATCACCATTCTGTCTGCAATGCTGCCAAACGTGCAGCACTTGACCATCATTGGACAGGATAGATATCCGTTGAACATTTTGGAATTTATTCCACTTCTTGACGGATTCTCGAAACTTTTGTCTTTCAAATTTAAAGACTTCCGCAGTTTGGCAAAACTTACTGGAAAACGTCAAACACCAGAAGAGCCATTTTGCACAAATGAAAGTGAAGTTAGACCAGCATTGCTGCTACTCAATGTTGTGGAAGACCAGCCTAAGCGGAGGATCCGACCAAAGAGAGCGCGGAACTTTGGATCGATGAAGGGGAAGATTATAAAAGGAAGAAGTATGTTCTAATCTGAATAATCCTTTGTTCAATTATACTCGTTTTGGTTTCTTTTGTCACCCTCGGATCATTCTCGTAACGTTCTCCACTTTAATGTTTAATCTCTCAGTTCAGTTGTGTGTGTGCCCAATCAAACAATATGTAACATTTCAATTTAAAAACGACATAATAAACGAGCAAACAATCGATTCTAACTATATTGTGTGTTCTATAATCGTTCGATCACGTTGACAAGATGACCGTGGAGATTGTGCTCACTGACAGACAAACCAGACAAGACTGGTCAGAGCACTGTCGCATTGGTCCATTTGTGGTCAATTGCGTGAATTGATTGTGGCTAACTTGCCGTTGCCACTGTTGGAGTGAGCTGTGGAAGTGAAATGGCGGTCTGGTTGTGTCTTGCCTGGCCAGACCACTGTCGCATTGTTCCATTTGTGGTCAATTGCGTCGATGGACAGTGACTGACTTGTTGTTGCCACTGGTGCCGTGAGCATTTGATGTGACACGGAGCAATGATTGTGTCTTGCCTGGCCAGACCACTGTCGCATTGTTCACCATGACTCCGTTTTGATTGTATTCGTTGTCTTCAATGAAGATCCCAGGCAGTGCCCCAATGTTCACCATGATCATTGTTGAGCGGGCCCGTTGTATTGCCAGGCAAACCAACCTGTGAGTTAGAGTTGTGACGGTGCAGGCATGGGTGTGATTACATTGGCACAGCTATGATTGGTAGGTCACACGACACACGCGCCATCGTCGCCATCTGCACAATCATTGGGCGCAGCTTTTCAACCAATCAGATCACTCGTTTACCACGTGTTGGTCCTACTGATCCACTTGCACAGTCAGAACGTTGTACTGAAGCGATGCTGTGGCGATGGCGGCAGCCAATGAGTCCGAAATGACTCAGTAGTAGTGCACTGCACTGTACAATGAGTGTGGCGCTGCACTTCGGCCAATCACATCGCTCCATTTTGGCTCGTACATCGACCGTACATTGAGTGTGGCGCTGCCCAACAGCCAATCATATCGATCGATTTTGCCTTTATAAGGAACTGAGTCGTGGCGGCTTGGCCATTCTTCTTCAAGCTCTCGTCCTGGCTGGTTCTCTCCCCTCTCCTTCACATTTCCCATTTCTCTTCACCTCAGTCCCTCGATGGCTCCTACACTCCATCCTTCACCCCTTCGGATGGCTCCCACCCATACCCTTCCGTTCCTGGTCTCTTCTGTCAACACTGGGCCATCTACATCCCCTATACCTTGTTCCACCAAATAACCATTTCCATGGGCCACATCCGTCTCCACCAACCAACCATCATCTTTTTCAAAACATTCCCAAAGGTTAGTTACTTTTGTTTTTTTCCTGTCGTTATTCGTTTACATAGACTAGGTACGTAGAGACCAGTGTCGCTATGCACTTCAATGTGTGTTGAGAATTGTGAGTGTGTTTAGAGTGAGCATTCATGAACCAATGAACGTTCATCATATTGAGCACTAGATTTGGGAACAAAGTTTTCGAATTTACTTCACTCCGACTAAAGCTTCAAATTATTTTACAGCTCAAACATTTCGGCAGATGAGCGCTCAACTCTGGTGCTCGACGAACAAAGCGAGCAATGATTTGGCTTATCAGTGAGCGAGCAGAAGAAAGTTCTTAGCAAAGTTCGATTTGTGGATGAGTTTGAGATGACTCATCGATGAGTGGACTTGGACGAAGGACCGAACACGCTCTTTCGTCGTCGTTGCTTTCAGTAGAACACTCCTCTTCATCTCTCACCTCTTGATGGCTCCCACTCTGGTCTCCTCTGCTCTCTTCACTTGCACATCTACGTGCACCTCGTCTCGTTCCGCCAAGTCATCTCATCCATTTGTCTCATCCACTTCACTAACCAACCACCATCACCACCACATCATACATTCTCAAAGGTTAGTACTTTTTCTGTTGTCATTTATTTACAAGCAAGCAAGATGCAAGTCGATATACACATGATTGTTGTGTTGTGGCTTTGCTTGTGTTGAATGTGTTGGTTCATTTTGTAACTAATTTTTTTGTTTTCTAGCTTCTGTGGTACAAAAAGTAAGAAAATCTGACTTGCCACCACCACTCATCCAGAAGAGGAATGTTCCCGTCTATGCCAGAGGAACGAAAGAAAACTAAAAGTGGTGAGTGGTAGTGGCACTCGCTGAGCTGGATTGAAAGCTGACTCCGCAACAGAAGGCACACACAGCACTTTCCTTCGCTCTGCTGTCTGTTTCGACTTGGTTGATTTGGTGACATCACGCCGATTATCTCGTTATGTGCACTTCGTGTCTCGTGTACCTCACTATTTTGGTGGACTTTTCTACTTTCTGGTCCCTACTTTCTCACCAACCCATGGGGGCCCGCATGTTACTCTCTGGAAGTGGATGACGATATACGGGCATTTATTGCCACATGTTCTATATTGCCGATCTACTACCAAGTCTAACGACCAATCCAAGTCAAAAGTCAACTATGAAGAACCAAGTTGTCTAAAAGCGACCAATTGTACCCTGGCAAGTTGAAAAAGACGTTGCCAAACCATGTTGGGTAGTAACTGCCATTTCAACTCAGCGCAATTCAGAACGAAAAAGACACAGTGAGAAACACCGTGAATGATAGGTACAACGTGGAGCAACCTAGCTTCAAAGTTGTTTCGCCCAACAAGGATCTATCAAGTAAACTGTCGTTTCTTAAATTTTGAAAATATCGAAATTGAATGCCACAAATCCGGAGGATGATCGAACGTCTAAACAGAAAAGTCATGAAACTTTGAAGCTGAAGAATGTTAAAGAAAATGGGATTGAGCAATCACCAGAGGTCATCATCCGAGTTGCCATCCAACACGGAAACGACCTCAATGCTACTTGAAGCTATTGACCATCGGGTGGCCTTGCCAGAGCTAGCATGCTGAATCTTATCGTACACTTCTCATCTCATTGTTTCAAATGATGGCGAAAACACGATGAGAAAGGCGCAAATCAGGGAAAAAACGAAGTTGCATCCGTCCTGAGCCCTCATACAATGTGCTACATCCAAAGAACATAGTGTGTTCTATTTACATTCCGTTTCCCCCTATAGTCTATTTTGTGATAAACTCTCAATGAGAGCCTGTTATCATTTTTGCTGTAATAATTTGTTTATAAATAAGTTGTTGTAAATTCCGTACTAATTGAAGTACGGAATCTATCTATATTATTTATGTATTTATTTTATATATATTTTACTGTAATTTCAATAAAACTTTGTAATAAAACGTTAAACGAGTGAATGTATATTGAATGAAGACTAATAAGACAATTATAATTCTTCTGCACATTTGACCATTTCTCATGTCTTATTGTCGATTCCATTCAAACCTTAACGGAAGAGGTCCCAATTCTTTTTTCGTTTTCGGCTAAAGATATGACTATCGAAAGATTCAAATGGTTGGTTTAGGTCTGAGGCCCCGACGATTGATCAGCAGTTCGGAAATGTATGACCGTTCGGAAGAGCTTGACGCCCTCTTGTTGTCCGGTGACTCCCTTCAACAACCTGCACCTGCACTCGCAATGACAGTCGAATCCGTCTGCATAGTCACACTGGTCGGCGTTTGATTGCAGTGCTTCCCTGCATTACATTCTTTAGCCAAATGGTCACATGAAGCGGCTGTCGAACTCGTCCGCATGGTCAAACTGTGATTATCGAGTGTAACACGATTACTTGAATATGAGATGATAAATTAATAACCAATAAATTATCTAGCAGCAAGCCGAGAATAATCTCTCTCTCTCTCTCTCTCTCTCTCTCTCTGAACCTCTCCTCTCTCTTTCTCTCTCTCTCTCTCTCTCTCTCTCTCTCTCTCTCTCTCTCTCTCTCTCTCTCTCTCTCCTCTCTCTCTCTCTCTCTCTCTCTCTCTCTCTCTCTCTCTCTCTCTCTCTCTCCTCTCCCTCTCTCTCTCTCTCTCTCTCTCTCTCTCTCTCTCTCTCTCTCTCTCTCTCACCCTCTTTCTCTCTCTCTCTCTCGCTCTCTCATGTTCGGTTGTTCAAATGTTGCACTAGCGAAAGTGGCACAAAAGTTGGCACAGCACTGTCCCTCACTTTGGCACTAATTGATCTAAATCACAACCAAATACAATGACGATTGAATATATTCTTGTTCTTAGGAATGTGCACACACCAAACTGAGAGGGATAAGTTGAGTTTTGCCAATTTAAACTGTTGATTCAATTCATTTTTTCTGTGTGTATGTTAGGACCTGTGTGTGTCGATGATCACCGATAATGGCACACACATACACACCAAATCAACCAAATCATAACAAACTCTACGAGCAAGCACAAGCCCAAACTGCATCAGCATTTCTACTACGTTTCATTTGGCATTTCGTCAGTACAATCAGTTGAAAGACATGACTGTTGCATGTCACACTCTCAGTGTGACTCACAATGAACAACACTTAAACTCACTAAAAGTTAAAAACCATTCCACTACCTAGTTACGGTCATCATTGTCACTGTTCTAGTCAGAGTCGACAAACAAAATCATAATCGAGTAAATATGTTCTGATTAAGCTGTGTTCTTTGACCGTTTACCACTGATTACTTGACCATTGACTGACTGCAACTGCTGCTGCTGCTTCATCAATCTTCATTTGTGCTACTAAAGTCTGAAAAGTTCAAACTGTCCATTCGTGTGCAACTTTCACAAAGTTCGTGTACTGCTTGTGCGACTGCCACTGTACTTGACCACACTGGTGTCTAATGTAGAGTGAAGTTGGTTGTTAGCGTTTTTGGTTGATCAACGTACAGGACTGACAGTTCCATTCTATTAGCCGACTCGTTCAGAAGCTAACGTTCTTTGGTGGTTACTCTCTTCTAATCCACACTGGTCACTCGCCGTCAGCTGTTGCCCACCACCACCACCACCTCCACCTTATCCAGTACTCCTTCTATCGTGATGGCTTCTCCAGCTAAACCCATCTCCTCATCGTCTTCTTCTACTTCGGACGAACCTTCAGTGGTGGACATGCAGATCACCGAACTGAAACGGCAATTGGAGTCAGAATGGGATGCATTTTGCGATCAAACCAAAGATGTTTGGCACGACTTGAATGCATCGGAGATGTTCCTATTCGACAAGCTGCAGAAGAGTACCGATTCGGATGACGAGTTCTCAGACCTGTTTGACCTTTTCGGACAAGACCCAACTCTGCCCATGTTCACTATCGCTTCTTCTAATGTCTTTCTGCGCACACCTGACAAATGCATCCCTGCCGAGATCGGTTTGGTGAGATATTCGGTCAAAAATGGCATTTCCGCTGAGTTCCACTCTCTGGTAGAACGCTCTGAACTCATTCCCTCGTTTGACCAAGTGACTGCTCTCGCCAAGTACCATCGAATCAAATTGGGCGACTACGAGTGTCTGGACACGATGGCTATGCTTCGCACTGTGCACTCCTTTTTGCACTCGAACAATGACAACACTCACGATGACACCGCCTGGGTGTGCATTCCCGACGATGAGTACGCTCAAACCCGTGATGTGCTCGCCTGGTGTCAGGCCAAATCTGACCAATTGAAGTTGGACCTGACGTGGAAGTTGAAGCTGTTTCGGCTTACTACTGTCTGGATTCACCTTAAGGAGTATGACAACCACAAGCCGGTCCAACAGGACAGCACCGTCTTCAAGGTGGATGACCATCGATTGGCCAACCTGTGCGCTCACCATTCTGCACTGAAGTGCGCCAACTGTGCCATCGCAAAGGCACACCTCAATGGATTTGTTCTGGCAGACATCTTCTCACCCTTGTTTGGCATTACCCAGATCAAAGGTCAACACTGTCCAAAGTGATTCACACTCCTCTGTCAATTCGCTACCTAGACTAACCTAAAGTAAACTCACTCATTCGGTTCCTGTAAACTAAAGTAGTATGACAAACATTATGATTGTAATATTGTACAGACTAAATGATTACGACTAAATAAATAATTGACAATTGGTATCATACTGGCATCCTGACTATTGACCGAGTGGTTGTGATGATGATGGCGGTGGTTACACATCGATACAGTTTAGCCGAGCATCTCTCACAGTGCATCTGTCGACTTTGTTCTTTACCATACACGAGCACACATTTCACTCACTTTAACGGCCAACCAAGTGATGATGACTGTTTGGGACGGCAACACAGGCCGACTACACCATCATTCGCGACTGGACTGAGTTCAAAGTGACACTTTGAGCAGTGATTACGTAAGCAGCCATTTGGCCAGAAAAGTTGGAGCCATCAGGTGAACACAACAAATGGTTTACCTGGCAGCACTCCGAACAGATCATACTCACTAAATCACTCATAAGAGTGTCACCACCACCAACACAACGGTGGCAAAACTTGTGATCGCACAGCACACAGGAACAAATCAATCTCATTAAGTTCAGAGTGTCATTAAATTAGTAATAACTTTTATTGATGTTTGTGGAATGTGAATACGAAATCAAATAACAATGGCTCTTGTTGGCAGGCGAGCGTTGCGGATACTTGTAACCCAATTTCCAGAGGTGGGTGGTGGTCTGGAATGTGATTACGAAATCAGGCAACATTGGCTCTTGTTGGCAGGCGAGCGTTGCGGATACTTGTAACCCAATTTCCAGAGGTGGGTGGTGGTCTGGAATGTGATTACGAAATCAAATAACAATGGCTCTTGTTGGCAGGCGAGCGTTGCGGATACTTGTAACCCAATTTCCAGAGGTGGGTGGTGGTCTGGAATGTGATTACGAAATCAAATAACAATGGCTCTTGTTGGCAGGCGAGCGTTGCGGATACTTGTAACCCAATTTCCAGAGGTGGGTGGTGGTCTGGAATGTGATTACGAAATCAGGCAACATTGGCTCTTGTTGGCAGGCGAGCGTTGCGGATACTTGTAACCCAATTTCCAGAGGTGGGTGGTGGTCTGGAATGTGATTACGAAATCAAACAACATGGCTCTTGTAGGCAGGCGAGCGTTACCGATACTCTAAATCCATTTCCAGAGGTGGGTGGTGGTCTGGAATGTGATTACGAAATCAAACAACATGGCTCTTGTAGGCAGGCGAGCGTTACCGATACTCTAAATCCATTTCCAGAGGTGGGTGGTGGTCTGGAATGTGATTACGAAATCAAACAACATGGCTCTTGTAGGCAGGCGAGCGTTACCGATACTCTAAATCCATTTCCAGAGGTGGGTGGTGGTCTGGAATGTGATTACGAAATCAGGTGTGACGGTTCCTCGCTGGATGCCCGCACAATGACCAAGCCCAAAGTCGATGTAGCAAGAGGTTTATTGTTTGGGTAACCAATACAATGAGGTGATTAGTCTGCAAGGACTGTGAGCGAAGTGATTTGGTGTGTGTTATGGTACAGGCTTATATACATGTGTGGTGTGTCATATGTGTGTAGTGGCGCTAGTGGCCAATGCCGTGTACAGAGTTATTGCTCATACATTAGTCAGGTGATGGTTCATGTCGATGATGAGTGTCGGTGAGGGCGCGACGGCCGTGACTGTCGTATGTGGCGACATCAGGCAACATTGGCTCTTGTTGGCAGGCGAGCGTTGCGGATACTTGTAACCCAATTTCCAGAGGTGGGTGGTGGTCTGGAATGTGATTACGAAATCAAACAACATGGCTCTTGTAGGCAGGCGAGCGTTACCGATACTCTAAATCCATTTCCAGAGGTGGGTGGTGGTCTGGAATGTGATTACGAAATCAAACAACATGGCTCTTGTAGGCAGGCGAGCGTTACCGATACTCTAAATCCATTTCCAGAGGTGGGTGGTGGTCTGGAATGTGATTACGAAATCAAACAACATTGGCTCTTGTAGGCAGGCGAGCGTTACCGATGCTCGAAATCCATTTCCAGATGGAGAGAAGAATACGGCCTGTAGGTGGAGAAGAGAAAACAACAGATAAGTGATAGTGATTGTGCTGATACAAGAATAATAGACATTCACTCTTCTGGTGACTCACCTTAGCCGATAACTACGGTTTGACCTCTTTTGGGGACTTTATGTAGAGTTCCATGTTGAGGAGGTACTTGCAGGTGTGAACAGCTTGCAGGTAGGTGAGCCCTTCGTTGATGGATAGTAGAATACGGCCTGTAGGACCAGGCCATTGTAGCATAGCCGGCATTCCATGACAATGACCATTGTGGCACACTTGTGCAATGGCAAACATAGTTTGGGTGCCAAACCGAATGCCCAAGAAAGCATTCTATAGTTGTCTTGACTTTTCCCAGATAGACCAGGCCATTATGGAATGGCGGCAATTCCATGCCAATCACCATTGTGGCCAACTTGCACAATGGTGACCATCGTTTGGGCGTCAACCCGACTGCCCATGAAAGCCTTGAATGGTGGTCTTGACTTTTCCCAGATAGACCAGGCCATTATGGAATGGCGGCAATTCCATGCCAATCACCATTGTGGCCAACTTGCACAATGGTGACCATCGTTTGGGCGTCAACCCGACTGCCCATGAAAGCCTTGAATGGTGGTCTTGACTTTTCCCAGATAGACC
The DNA here is from genome assembly GCA_023373905.1 of Rhizoglyphus robini. Taxonomy (NCBI): domain Eukaryota; kingdom Metazoa; phylum Arthropoda; class Arachnida; order Sarcoptiformes; family Acaridae; genus Rhizoglyphus; species Rhizoglyphus robini. The sequence continues at coordinate 1,107,271 of JAKIJQ010000008.1, read as the reverse complement.
AGGCCATTGTGGCATAGCGGCAATTGCACGACAATCACCATTGTGGCACACTTGTGCAATGGCAAACATAGTTTGGGCTCCAACCAGAACGAACGTTAGGAGTATGTTGGCGATGGTGGGCACCAAGACCGGAGTCTGGGTCTTGATGCCCGAAGCGAAAGTTGACTTGTGTTGAAAGCTGTGATGGCATAGTGGTGAAAGCATTTCACCGGAGTTACAAAGTACAAATGGAGATGGTGGTTAGAGTGCGAGACAAAACAAACAATAGTAATAATGAACAAATATGCACTTACCGAAATCCATGATGAGATGATAAAGTTGAGGATGGCAGTTGAAGATGATGGCGATGGTGGTGGTCCGAAGTTTGAATTTTGCCAAAATCAAACAACCAAACGAGCGTGTGTACAGGTGAGCACAAAATCAGGACAAAAGTTTGACATCAGGACATCTTGTGGCGATATCCACGAACATTTGTTGATTACGAAATCAAACAACAAAACGAGCGTGTGTGCAGGTGAGCACAAAATCAGGATCATGTGGTGTACAAATATTCATCATCTACCTGAAGTGATAGACGAGACAAAACTAAGGATTTCAATTAGCAAGTGAGGTAACTGAATGCGATCAAGTGATGTGGCTGAGTGTAGTGAGGGAAGCCAGTGATCGAGTGCAGTAACCAAGACAGAGTGACAATGTCTGGTAACATAGTGGAGATTCACAAAGCCATCAAAAGCAGCAGACAAACGCAGTCAAGAACAGTTAAATTTAAAGTGCAAAGGAGAACGAATGATAGACAAAAGTGACAGAGGAAAAGAACACAGCACATGACACATAACAAGAAGTAGTCGAACTTACCGAATCCTAGGTTGAGGTCATCGTGGAGGTACAATTAAGTTGACAGGGGATGAGAGAAGGTATGGCGAGGTTCTAAGCACTGAACCGTCGTTTGAATGAGAATGAGTTGAGAGCCGGAAATGGAGAAAATTCGTTAGAGAGAGAGAGGAACACTGCACAACGCGAAATCAAACGACATACTGAACTGGTCACACGATCAGCAGCCTTATATATCGTTCGAGTCGATTGTTTTCGTCAAGTCTAGAACTTTCCTTACTCACAAAGTTCATACACTGTCACACGTTCACAGAGCCAATGACAGAGACAAAAGATGACCAAACTATGAGACTTCGATTGATGCTGGTTTTAACATTCACGATAGTCACCAACACAAAAAAGCGTATCAGGCAGAATGAAGAAGACGAACATACAGCAGTCTCTAGTATAGAGATGCTATCACTATCGAGTGAAAGGAGTGGAAGGGAACATAGTGAAACCAAATTTGGTGTAGTGGACACATGTCATCGGTTACTCATAGTATGATTGAGAGAAATTGATGATGTTAGAGAGAAGGAAAGAGGGGGAGAGGGAGAGACAGAGAGAGAGAGAGAGAGAGAGAGAGAGAGAGAGAGAGAGAGAGAGAGAGAGAGAGAGAGAGAGGGAGAGAGAGAGAGGGAGGGAGAGAGAGGGAGAGAGAGAGAGAGGGAGAGAGAGAGAGAGAGGGAGAGAGAGAGAGAGAGAGAGAGAGAGAGAGAGAGAGAGAGAGAGAGAGAGAGAGAGAGAGAGAGAGAGGGCGAGAGAGGGCGAGAGAGAGGGGGAGAGAGAGAGAGAGAGAGAGGGCAAGAGAGAGAGAGAGAGAGAGAGAGGGAGAGAGAGAGAGAGAGAGAGAGAGAGAGAGAGAGAGAGAAGGCGAAGAGAAGGCAGAGAGAAGGCGAGAGAGAGAGAGAGAGAGAGAGGAGAGAGAGAGAGAGAGGGGGAGAGAGAGAGAGTGAGAGGGGGCGAGAGAGGGCGGGAGAGAGAGGGCGAGAGAGAGTGCGAGAGTGCGAGAGGGCGAGAGAGAGAGAGAGTGAGAGAGAGAGAGAAGTGAATTGGAGTGAATTGGAGTGAAGTGAAATGAATTGGAGTGAATAGGGAAACAGTAGGCTAATAATAATAATGCAAACATAAAAGTACTTACCGATAGACATCCATTCATGTGATGATGATGATGATCAAACTTGTATAAAATAGTGATGGTTGATGCTTGTATGTAATGTACCAGTGGTAACGTTCGAGCCTACAAACTGGGTGAACAGTGGGAATGAAGCGTAAAGGAAAGTGTTAGGCGAGTTGAACAATCAAAGATGTGCAAAGGAGAAAGCAAAAAGATGAGAACTATCCAGGACGTGAGCCTGAGAACGAATGACAGTGTTCGCTCATCTTCGTCTTCTTTTAAACTAGAAAGCGGACGATCTAATTAGTTTAAGTGTGGCGTGCCACATTAGCTTTGAAGTGCATGTAGGACCATGGCGCGCATTTGGATTCGGTGCTCTTTTGATCGTGTCCGTAGGTTCAACTGTAGTCAGATCACCTCAACCATGCGCCAACACAACTTACACACGAACCAGATTCTAGTTTTAGTGCACAGTGGATTGTTTACGTGTGAACCAGTCAATCGAGCTTGGGCAAGTGCCCTTCTCTGAGTGCAAATGTCTGGTTTTATGGCCAAAGTGCCATTGCCATTGGTCCCGCCGACAAGTGGCGGTGAGCGTAGATCATGTTCAAATGGACACCGACAAAGATTATTAGACTATGGCGACCACCGAGCCCAAGAACTCACATTCGAGAACAGAAAACAGATCTGGAAGACAACTGAAAGAGTTGGAACCTTCGTGGAATGTATGATCGGCAAGTCGACACCTACGAGATCATCGATCCAAACCGCTTTCACCCGAGTTTCAAGACATTTGCCGTTGAACCAACAGAAGTGCTTGACAGAAATGAACCGAAAAAGGTCTGCACCCAAGACCAGAGATGATCATGATCAGTTGTGAAACGAAACTACCTTGGGACGATGCACAATTGCTCTAGGTCGAGAACACCAAGAAGAACCGAGTGTTCCGGACGTTTGAGAACTGATTCTGTGTTGGCCATCGTCCTGACTCAACTCGTAAAGTGTGTCAAGTTCATTAGGGACCTTCCAATGCTGACATCGTTTCACTTATCAGATTCAAATGGGGGATCATCTTCCGTCTTAGTGCCAGAATCAGCCTTGAGAGAACGGTAACGAGAAAGCTGTAGTTTGTTCATTCAACTAAACATCAACAGCAAATGGTCCTATCTGTACCAGACAGTCGGATATGCCACTAATCTCATCCAACAACACAAAGAATCAAAGACTGATCGAACAACAAAGAGAAGACAGTAAATATGATGCTTTATTGAGAGTGAGAGAGAGAGAGAGAGAGAGAGAGAGAGAGAGAGAGAGAGAGAGAGAGAGGAGAGAGAGAGAGAGGGAGAGGGAGAGAGAGAGAGAGAGAGAGAGAGAGAGAGAGAGAGAGAGAGAGAGAGAGAGGGAGAGAGAGAGATGGAGAGAAGTGACATTGTGTCGGCCGCAGCCTCGTTGTGGTTGTTGCTGTTGTTGTTCTTGTTCTTGTTCTTGTTCTTCATGCTTTTGAAGCTCCTAAACTTACGAGAGAGAGAGAGAGAGAGAGAGAGAGAGAGAGAGAGCGAGTCATTACAAATTGGCGATATGATAAATGATCTCGAGATATGCTAAAGAGACAATCAACTGACACACACAAACTGTAAATTAAATGAAAAAGTCGACATGAACTTACTGAGAACATTAACTAATCTGAGTCCAGGTTGTGGGCAGCTTGTATACTCTTTTCATAACGAGTTACCTTGCGAGCAAAACGCCTAATAATTTCACGATCCTCTTCTCCAAAGTTGCCGTTTAGTAATCTAGTCAAGTATTCGCGATTGTGTTTCGATCTGGCAATCAAAGTATTGCAAACAAACAATCGCGTGCGCTCAAATTCTGTAAGCGTGTCCATGTTATGTTGTCGTTCCTCAGCGTCAAGAGAAAGGTATAGACTGTGCATGATTGGGTGACACAATTGAACGTCTATTTGAAGTTCGGAATTCTGTGGCAAAAGTGTCGGCAGCTCCTCCTTGATGTATTGCTCAACTTGTTGCCAAGTTTTGTTATCAGTTTGGGGTAGGTCACTATCTCCCGACCAGAGGCTCAGTTCGCGTAAGCCAGTAAACTGATGGCCAATTGTGTTTGCAATGTGACGGGCCGAGAGACCGGGAAAGAATGGCACAGAGTTGCCAAGCCGAAAGTACACAAACTGATCAGGTGAAGCTATTGTGAGCGTTCGAAGCTGATCCAAGTTTTCAAAGTCATCCACATCGGTTGTAGCGATGCTAAGTGTCAAATTGTCCAAAAGGAAATTGAGCAAAGTCAACTCGGTCAACTTTGTTAACGGCTTAAGAGCACGAATCCATTCGAAGTTAAATATTTCCTGTGTGGAAAGATCGATTAGCGCTCAAATCGGACACTGAGAGATGGAGAGAGAGAGTGAGAGAGAGAGAGAGAGAGAGAGAGAGAGAGAGAGAGAGAGAGAGAGAGAGAGAGTAGAGAGAGAGAGAGAGGGCGAGAGAGAGAGAGAGAGTAGAGAGAGAGAGAGAGAGGGCGAGGGCGAGAGAGAGAGAGAGAAGAGAGAGTGGAGAGAGAGAGAGAGAGAGAGAGAGAGAGAGAGAGAGAGTAGAAAGAGAGAGATAGAGGGCGAGAGAGAGAGAGGGCGAGAGAGAGAGAGTAGAGGGAGGGCGAGAGAGAGAGAAGAGAGAGAGAGAGTAGAGAGAGAGAGAGAGAGAGAGAGAGAGAGAGAGAGAGAAGGCGAGAGAGAGAGAGAGGGCGAGAGAGAGAGAGAGAGAGAGAGAGAGAGAGAGAGAGAGAGAAGAGAGAGAGAGAGAGCTCTCTTTCCCTCTTTCAGAACTTTCTGTCGCTTACCCCGCTTGGCTCGTCGAAGGTCAGATGCAGTTGCTCTACATTTGGGAAGAACTTAACCACCTTTTGCACATCTTTCAGTCTGCTGATTTCGACCAATTGTAATCGTTTCACCGAAACGAATTTGTCCTTTGCGCTTCTTAGATCCTTAATAACATCTGTCGCCACTTTTGGGTGTAAGCTCAGACTGTCCAGTGGTGTGTTACTCTTGGCACCAAGTTTGGCCACATGAGCAAGGTAATTGTGCCATATGCTAGACAAGCTAAAGTTGGTCACCATCTCAGTGGCCTTCTCCAACTCGCCAATAATTGGATGTATTTCAACAAGTCCTCCGTATTGTTCATCTTCAATACTACCACCATTAGGCACCATTAGGTGCAGCTGCTCTAGAGGTCTACCGTGTGTGTTCATTGCGGAACAAATCTTTGGCAGAACTTGCATGTTGTTCATACTGCCCGACATGATGAATCCAAAAGAAGTCAACTCACTGCACATCAGAATCATCATCTCAAACAAAACATCAATTTTCTTTTCGCTATCGTCAGTGTCCCAGTAGACGATCAGTGTTTGAATCTTCGAGAATAGAGCACCAAGTGCCTTGGCGGTGTCCCCGTTGAATGCTCGATCGCTGATTGTGATCTGTGCCTGTCTAGATGAGGCATTCTCTGGCTTTCTATAGGCAAACTCAAATTGCATTCTGCGTATGCTCGCATTCGGTTGCCATGTCTGTACACGCCGTGGCTCTTGTTCCGCCTGATGCAATTGCCCAACAAGAGCCTCCTTTACATTGATCATCAAGCAAGTTATAGGTTCTCTGTTCATGATCTGGTCTTCAATTTTGGTCTTCCAGCTGGTACAAACAAGCCTCATCTTGATCTGTTCCCACAATTCCAACTTCGTTATGATCATGAGGAACGTTTCGGGGATCGCCAGTACACGGTGACACGGTGGTTCCACACCTGTGTGTGCTTCGACTTGCTCGACATTAGGTGGTTTGGCGTGCGCCAGATTGGATGGCCCGGCTAGTTTCATACAGGGTTGTACTGGTGGCTCAAGATTGGATTGCCCGGCTCGTTCTATACTGGGTGGTACGGGTGGCCCCAGATTGGATTGCCCGCCTCGTTCTATACTGGGTGGTACGGGTGGCCCCAGATTGGATTGCCCGCCTCGTTCTATACTGGGTGGTACGGGTGGCCCCAGATTGGATTGCCCGCCCCGTTCCATATTGAGTGGTACGGGTTGTTCCATGTTTAGACTATTGAGACTGTTCCAGAAGAAGAACAAAACGATCAGGACACACTCAAACTAATATGCACTTACTTATATGTCAATACTCAACTGTTTGCAGTCAATTTCAAAGGGCTTGGATGAATCGTTGAGTGTGTGGCTCACAGCAGCATCAGCACCACCACAAGTCAATAACTACGGAAGGCTAAGTGACGGCCAAAACAGAAAAACGAGATAAAACAGAGTAAAACGGAGTGTACTCACTTTGGTAGTGATCGTTACCAGTTCAGGCCAAGTTGCAAGACCGAGATTGTGCAACTGGACCCACGAATCGTTGGATTCGCTCAATCGGCGCACACCATATGGTTGCCGAACACCACTCAAAGGGACACAGTGAAAACGAATTTTCAACTTACGAATATCAACTTCGTGGTACGGATTGGCGATTATCAGTGTAGATTATTAGTTTGAGAGATTGGGCGAGATAAGGTGAGATAGATAAGCCAGAGTGCTGATGTGTGAGGTTAAGGTTCGTGTGTAGACTCGGTGTGCACTGCAGAGGCAAAAAGACAAAGCGCACGATCAGTGCACACTGCAGTGGTGCACTGTTGTTGCTGTCGCTTGTCAGGGTGTGGCAGTGCGCTCACTGTCACTCGGACATACTTCGTATACAACACGAACTACGTAGTTCGGGTTTATACGATGAAGCAGCACAGCAGCCGCTTCGGCATCTTCGCACAGTGACGGTTGTGTTTGTTTTGTTTTTGTGCACTCGCAGGCAGCAGCAGCAGCAGCAGCAGAGCACCACTGCTCCTTGAAGTCCTCTTACACTCTCTCCTCTCTCGTCTCCCTATGCACACACAACACAGAGCAAAACAACCAACAACCTCTGACCTGTCTCACTATCTAGATCACTCAAACCTCAAGATCTGCCATTGAGTACCGCCAGTTAGTGCCACAACAGCAAACCATTTTCTATCGTAAACTCATAGTCACTGTCTCTCTGCGCTATGACGCACCATATGGTAGCACGAATTACATCGAAACCAGCGACTTTTTGACCCGATTGCGCGATTGCATCAGTGAACCGTCATTCAGGTAAGTGCATTCCAGTGGAAGAGTTTGTTTTGATCGTTATACTCTCTCTTGCCCTCTCTCTCCCTCTCTCTCCCTCCCTCTCCCCCTCTCTCTCTCGCTCTCCCTCTCTCTCTCTCTCTCTCTCTCTCGCGCGCTCTCTCTCTCTCTCTGTCTCCCTCGCCCTCTCTCTCTCTTGCCCTCTCTTGCCCTCTCTCCCTTTCTCTCTGTCTGTCTCTCTCTCTCTCTCTCTCTCTCCCTCTCTCTCCCTCCCTCTCCCTCTCTCTCTCTCTCTCTCTCTCTCTCTCTCTCTCTCTCTCTCTCGCTCTCTCTCTCTCTCTCTCTCTCTCTCTCTCTGTCTCTCTCGCCCTCTCTCTCTCTCTCTCTCTCTCTCTCTCTCTCTCTCTCTCTCTTCTCTCTCTCGCTCTCTCTCTCTCTCTCTCGCTCTCTCTCTCTCTCTCTCTCTCTCTCTCTCTCTCTCGCCCTCTCTTTCTCTTTCTCTCTCTCTCTCAACGCTCTGTGACGCACCATATGGTAGCACGAATTGCAACAAACCCAACAACTTTTGGACCCGATTGCCCAATCTGGATCAGTGAACGGTCATCAAGGTAAGTGCATTCCAGCGAGAATGTTTGTTTTGATCTTTATATATCTTCTCTCCAAACAGTAACTCACTTCACGAGTAATAAGACTTGAACCGAGTTGAGTCCCCGTCACTGGCTCAAACCACTCGATCAAGATGGATCTCGCACAGCAGCCTAATGTAGAGCATGTTGGTCCAACTGATTTCATGGTTAAGCTACCATTAGAAATAGTTTTCATGATTATGCCCATGCTGCAACTGTGGCAGCAGGTCGCATTGAGACGGGTTAGCCGCAGCTGGAAGACCAGAGTTGAACAATGGTTCGGCTTTATAACTAACCCAGAAATGCCATTATACCATTCGTTGAAACTAAACGTGAAGAAGACCCGTGAAAGTGAATTGGAACCCGAGTCTCTGCATGCGCATCCATGGCAACCAAATGAAAGCATTCGTCGAATGCAATTTGACTTTGTTTACAAGGAGCCCGAGATTCTTCCTTCCAATCGGGAGCAGATCACCATGTGTGGAAGTGCATTCAACTCGGACGCCGCCCAGGTCATTGGCTGCATCTTTCCCCACATACGAGAATTAATCATTCACTGGGACACTGATGATAGCCAAGAGAACGTGGACAGTTTGGTTGTGCTGTTGAGTCAGTTCAGATCGCTCACCTCTTTCGGACTGATCGTATCGGGCGAGTTGGCAAACAGTACAGTTCTGGCTCAGATTTGTTCCGCAATCAATACACCTTTTGGCCAACTGAAGCAGCTTTACCTTATGGTGTCACTTGTTTGCCAACCAACTTATCCACAATTGGAAACATATTTGCATTCATTTGTCAATTTGGACAAGGCCATTAAGTCGGTTACCAGCTTTAATATGACTTCTTTGGTAGGACTTCGATTATTCTTTGATAATCTGGACTCGCCTTGGACCAGCCATCTGGACACTTTGACTATTGATTGTAACGGTATAGGCGGTTGTTTGTTGCCCGTAGCGAGGCCTCAACTTGCATCAGTCAAGCGATTACAACTGCTAGACATCAGTCGACGGGAAGATGTGGAAGAGTTGATTGAACTATTCCCCAATGTGGAGCAACTGCATCTGACACACTTGTGGAGAGAGTCCCCGTTCGATTTGAATCATCCACCTAAACATCCTGTAGGAATTTGATCATTTTTGCAGTTCGATAATGTTCATTGATTGATCTTCTTTTCACCCCCCACAGACCACATTTGGTTACAATTGGATTCGTGTTCTGAAGCGCTTCACAAAGTTGACCGAGCTGACTCTGTACAATTTCCATTTGGAATTCTTGTCACATGCAGCAGCCAACATTGAGAATTACTTTGGAGGCCCATTAGAACGGTTTGATCAAGTGCGCAAGCTCACCGTTGCTTCGCCTGATTTGTTTTATCGTTTTCAACTGGCCAAACGGAGACCTTTTCTTCCGGGACTCAAAGCCCAACATTTGGGACACACAATTGGCATACGCTTTCCTGGCCTGCAAGAACTGAACCTATGGTCGGGCGACTGCAACTTAAGCAAAACAATCGACGATTCCTGGCAAACTATCGAACAAAGTATCAATGAGCAACTGCCGGAAATATTGCCACTAATGCCCGAACTGCGAGTGAACGTTCAATTGCGCCACCCGGTGATGTACAGAGAATATGTCTCTTGGCATGTGGATGTTCGTCAAGAAAATAGAGACAATATGACCGATTTCTATGCGTATACTATGCGAATTTGTAACAAGTTGATTGAACAAAATGCCGGAGAGTATGATGATGGCTATGTGGTTCGATTGTTGAACGGACACATCAACAACAATGAACAGGACACTCAAGCTGTTGACAGACTAACAAATTTATATTCCGTTCAAGTTGGGATAAATAATTTTTTACATATATACTGTAGGGTAGCTGGACTGTTGTAAGTGACCGGTAATTGAGTCTGACATGGAGTTCTTTTCATCATCTCGAGGTCATCTATATTGTCTTGCTTGTAGTGTTGTCTGTGTGTGTGTTTGTGTGTTCGTAGAATCTCATATCTGTCTATGTCTTTTCCAATGTCAGCTGTCAAAGCATTTCTTGTCACCCGAAACAGTACAAAACCGTTAATCTCTTGTCTACTATATCTTATCATATATATTCTATTATCAATCTCTCAATAAAGCATAAATTATCGTTTATGACGTACATTGGTTGGCTTACATTGATTGCAGTCTCTGTGTCTATCGTTGCTGTGGTGTACTCTCTCTCTCTCTCTCTCTCTCTCTCTCTCTCTCTCTCTCTCTCTCTCTCTCTCTCCCTCTCTCTCTCTCTCTCTCTCTCTCCTCTCTCTCTCTCTCTCTCTCTCTCTCTCCCTCTCTCTCTCTCTCTCTCTCTCTCTCTCTCTCTCTCGCTCACAGACTGACTGACTGACTGACTCTCTCTCTCTCTCTCTCTCTCTCTCTCTCTCTCTCTCTCTCTCTCTCTCTCCCTCTCCCTCTCTCTCTCTCTCTCTCTCTCTCTCTCTCTCTCTCTCTCTCTCTCTCTCTCTCTCTCTCTCTCTCTCTCTCTCTCTCTCTCTCTCTCTCTCTCTCTCTCTCTCTGTCTCCCTCTCACTCTCTCGCTCACTCACTCACTCAATCACTCACTCTCTCTCTCTCTCTCTCTCTCTCTCTCTCTCTCTCTCTCTCTCTCTCTCTCTCTCTCTCTCTCTCTCTCTCTCTCACCTCTCTCTCTCCCTCCTCACTCACTCACTCACCCCTCTCTCTCTCTCTCTCTCTCTCTCTCTCTCTCTCTCTCTCTCCTCTCGAAAAAAAAAAGTGCCGGTTAGTTGTGGTGAATAATAAAATAATGTGGCACACAATAAGTCACAAAGACCATGCTCTCTACTCTCACTCTCTCTCTCTCTCTCTCGTCCTACAAAGGTCTGTGTCTCTAAAGACGACCATTTGACCTATGACACACAAGCACACTCTATGCAACACAATGATGTATTTTGTATCCTGGGACACATCACTTTTCGTCATGTAATCTTGTGCCAAACACACGAACGAACACAGTTCTGTCCTAATCTCCTAATATCTGTATTCGGCATCGACCGAACTCGTATCACGTAGAAATAGTGTTCGATGTGTTGTGAGCGCTCGCTCACAAAAATAGTCGTTCTACTCAATGTGACGCACCCTGACAACAAGACATACGACAGGCGACAGTGCATCTACACTGGTTGTTTATAATATCACTCGCTTAATGTTCTCTCGATGTTTACGTTCTATCGTGTATCTCGTCACTTTTCGATGACTTTCATGTAAGTCTTCATCATCTTCAGCAGCACTCGAATCGAGTCTCATTTGTGAACAATTTTGCTGTGGACGACTTGTCCACTCTTACTGATCTGTGTCTTCACTTGTGTGTCAACATGGTTGACTTACTCGAACTGCCCGACGTGGTTCTGTTGATCGTAATTGCCCATCTTCCCGTGTGGCAACTTCGCTCTCTTTCTGTGTTATGCCGTAAATTGCACGATCTGATCGAAAGTAACTTCAAAAGTCGTACTCATCTCCGTCTGTGTGGTGGTGTGCAGTGTAACAAGTATCGCTACACAGACGATGTCGAGGTGAGCATCATTGGCTACCCTGCCGAGTATGATTTGGTCATACGCTTCGAAGAGGGTCCACCCGAACAGAATCTGTTTGCCAATTTTGTGTTGACATCCGATCTAGAGGTGGCGGGAATAGCCAAAATGGTGGCCACCTTTCCCCAGCTGACTCATCTCACACTTGTGCTCGCAAATAGATGGCCAACTGAGTTTTTGGTTCAGCTGCTGCACGGCTGGTCAGACATGGAGAGTCTCAAGATTATCAACTATTCAAACTACTTTGTGAATTGGCAACAGGCTGCGCCCGTGATCAGTTCAATGGCCAAACTGGAGCACTTTGTCTTCTTTGCCTCGAGTAGTGAGTTCTGTAACAACCGAACCCACTTTGACACCTTCATTTGGAGCGGCCAACTGAAGACCTACATCAACACTGACTATCCCGAGTACAAATCGCTCGGTCGCAAGAAGTTCATCAATGATCGTGCCATTTGGAACAAGCCCGAGTATGGCCGTGCAGTGGAGAACTTTGAGACATTTGGTGTGTACGAGCATGAACTCTCGGTCGAGTCAGAGTTCACCAATGTAGAGCTGCTTCGCAAATTCAAACGAGTGCACGTGAGCAACTGTCGAGCCAACAACATTCTACGTCAGGCGAATTTGACCAACTGGACAGCTCTACAGTGCTTGGCACTCGACATTGACAAGGTGTGCTTCTCTCAGCTGTTTGCCATGCTCAGTGTGCTGACCAACTTGGAGGATCTGAGTCTTCGAGCGAACATATTCGAGTTACCAAAACCTCGATCTTGCAAACTGTGGACTCGTCTCCCTTCGGTACGTCGATTCCTGCTAGTGGCTCATATGGACGCTCACGAGTTCTACAAAGTGGCCAACTGTGTGCCGAATGCAGGCGACTGTTCATTCAAACAGCGAGCCAAGATCAACACTGAGAACGATGGCGCGGAGGAGTACTTTGCACGACGACGAACAATGCAAGGTGAACTCATAGTGTGCAAAAAGTGTGTCCCCCTGATGAAGCGAGCCATTGACAAGTATAGGAGTGCCATTTGTTCGTTCGTTTGGTTTCGGCACATTGGCGAGGATGGCAAACAGTCGATGGTGCCCACCGTGAGACTGTTCACGGAGGAGGTTGGTGGTGAAGTTCGCTTCAACACTCGACATATTCCGATCTACTGAGGTGTCTGTGTGTGCAAGTGTGCACTCCAATCTGTGCCACACTCAACTAATATCATTAGTCCCGTCTATTCTTGTCATTATCTCTATCGATTTGATCTGTCACCCGTAATTGAACGATATTCTTCTTTTACCAACACCGCCACTGTCATCATCACCAGATGACTTACTCCACACAACTTCAATGCCATTCTGTCTAACGATGTAGACACTCTTTGCATCCACTTATTATGTTTGCCATGTTTTCATGTGTTGAGATCATTCTATCGGCTTAATCCAATACGCCTTACGGATAAAACTGTTATCATATTGGATATAATACCTTTACCAAACCAAAAACCAAACATTCAATGCTCAAACTTCATCATTTTGTTCATCAATCAGTTGGACTATTATGTGGTCTGTTGGCCTGCACTACTTCTCAGGTAACTGCAGAACTACTTCTTGCTATCGATTTCACTGTTTCTTGTTCATAATTGACTGCTAATTAGGTTTAAGTGATTTTAAATGACAACATGGAGACCAACCGAACTGGAGCATTGCCTAAATCAAACTCTCTCTCTCTCTCTCTCTCTCTCTCTCTCTCTCTCTCTCTCTTTTTTGAATCAACGCTTGGATTGTGATATTGATGATTGACCGTTTGGAATTCGATTACAAATCACTCATGGAAATTGACTTATGTCTCACCGCCATTTGGCAATTGGCATCACTTGTGTGAACACTCGTTTGGCACTTTATGACCGCTTTCAATTTTCCAATACACACACACACACACAGCACACAAACACACTCTATTTACTCTCACAGTAGTGAATGGCACATTAAACCATCAATAAATTTGATTTATAAATTGCTGTTCTATTGCTAAAAATACAACTATTCTGCAGTCTGTTTTGTCTGTTTAATTGTCAATGTGAAGAACACATTACGCGATGTCCAGTGCATGTACATCTACATGTCGAGTTGTTGAGCCACATTTAGCCACTGCCATTGCCACCACCCGAGGTGGTGCCAGAGAAAGTGAGAGTCACCGAACGCAACGGTCGATGGACCTGATGAGGCCCGATGAATGGAATCGCTCTCGCTATTAGGGTGTGGCACTATCGAAAGCGAATTTGGCTCGGTGCTATTTTTAGAGTTTTTACTGCCTAAGCGAACATCAGAACAGACTTTTAGTGAGCGGCGCTCTGCTTTACATCTGCACTCGCGAACGCAGTGAGTTCGACCGTTAAGGTACGTGTATGCTACAACTGACAGCACTAACTGACTGACTAAGCACATAAAAACAGCCGTTCAGTTGGACTACTCGTCTTCGCAATGTTCACTTGGAGTTGGTTATTACCAATAAAAAAACAATCGAATCGAAAGTCACAGAAAGGACACGTCGTCACCATTCAAGCCTTTCCACACTCAAACTTGTGCAGTGAAGTGCAATACTCGTCTTCGATTCGAGCAAGAAGAACTTGTTTACTTTCTTTTTTCGTGCTTTGTGCTGTATGTTTGCGACTGTGCTACTGCCGTACTTAACCTCGATTGTAGTGAACTAGTGTGCGACTCTCACTTGTGCACTCGCACTCTCGTATCTATCTTCGTGGCAGTTGTACATCGTCTTCTTTCGCCTTTTCGGCTTTCGCATTTGCGAATCAACTTGCGAATACATTTCGTACCGTTCGCTTTTATCGTTCGCTCCTCACAATGAACCCCAACAAGAAGCAAAGAACTTTGCCACCGAATGAGCAACAAGAAGTTGCTGATCCGGTTGTACACAATCGATCTACCGAACTGATGAACTGTGCGGATAATGCGCTGGAAATCATCCTAAAACACCTCAAAATGGACAGCCCAGACCATTTTCGGGCAAACCGCTCTCTCAGTACCCGTTGGTGTTTAGCGTACTATCGTGCTGCTGAGACGGGCAAAGTCACAACACTGTTCGTTATGCCCGACTCCACCAAGCCGAGCAGTGAAAAGTTGAAAAGTCGTTTTATTCGCGACATTGACATTGCCACCGCTGTCAACATACGACACATGCCAAACATCGAAGCGCCCAATGGGCCTAAACCAAAGGATCTAGAGGATCACTATCCAAATGTGACACAGCTCTTCCTGAGTCAAAAGTTCTTTTCGCTCTGTTGGTACAAGAACCTAACCCATTTGTCACTGTCTGAAGACCAGTCCGAACAGAGAAATTTGTTGTCCTACAGTCGTGCTCTCAATAAGATGACTTCTCTCCGTTCGCTTGATTTGAATGGCCACTTCTTTGCAATATACGAACAAATGAAGCCTACCCTGGCACGGCTTGAGCAGCTGTCGGTCAAATGCCTTTCGTCAATTGAGTCTTTACGCGAATATACCCACCGTCCTCCACGCATTCCGTTCTTTATAGCTGTGAGCAGACTTTTGCCCAAATGCACACGCTTTTGGTTCGTTCAACGTGCCGAACCGTGTAATTTGCATTATTGGGAAAATCTTTCGCCTGACTGGATACCAAGAATTACTCATTTTGGTATAAATATCTTCCCAGTTGAAAAATTTGAATCACCGATGGAAGTAAACAGACGAGTGTTTTTGAGTAATTGCACTTTGGCACGCTTTTGTATGCCTGGAGTAGCACCTGCTTTACAAGTTCTTCATCTATTGGATTCGGTTAGTATCATTGGCTCGAACCATATATATTTTTATTGTATTTGTATTACACTTTACTTTATTCTCTCTCTCTCTCTCTCTCTCTCTCTCTCTCTCTCTCTCTCTCTCTCTCTCTCTCTCTCCCTCTCTCTCTCTCCCTCTCCCTCTCTCTCTCTCTCTCTCTCTCTCTCTCTCTCTCTCTCTCTCCCTCCCTCTCCCTCTCTCTCTCTCTCTCTCTCTCTCTCTCTCTCTCTCTCTCCCCTCTCTCTCTCTCCCTCTCTCTCTCTCTCTCTCTCTCTCTCTCTCTATTTCTCTCCCACTCACTCACTCACTCACCCTTTCTCCTCTCCCCTCTCGTTAGTTGATCTCCTTAAACCAGAAATTTATTGGATTCATTGCTGGGATGGCCAACTTGGAGGAACTAAACATTGGCGTCGTGTATAATCATTTTACTCTGTATAGTTCTTGCAGAGCAGGAACTCTCAAGCCGTGGAATAAGGTGCACACTCTTGGCCTCACCTTTCAACGTATCTTTTTTGCTGATCTTCATCCTCGTGGTACTGGGCCGTATACATCCGAACTTGTTGAAATTATAACAACCATAGCACCAAATGTCAAGCATCTGAGTCTCTGTTTTCGGGAGTTTTATAAGAACAAATATCCAGTTTGTGAACATCGTCTGTTTGAGCTACTGCCAAATGCTTTTAATGAACTGATTTCGTTCAAAATTAGCAATGAACGTACCTTGTTCTATGAGGGAAAACGCAATGAACCAGGAGAGCCATTCAGGACTACAGTGACCCAGGAGGCTCAGGATGATTTGGCGCTACTTAGGAGGATGGAAGAGGGTGACGAGGAAACGGAAGAAGAGGAAGACGAAGATGAAGAGGAGGTGGAGGAGGAGGAGGAGGAGGAGGAGGAGGACAACGACGAGGACTTCGACCAGGAAGGAGGAAGTGGAAGAGATTGAGTGAAAGCAATCCACTGATTCTACACTTTTAATGGATTTACTTATGAGCTCATATCTCTCAGTACCCTAAACCCAATCATTTCGACAGTTTCGATACTATTATTATTTACTTAGAATTAGTATTCAAGTAGATACACAAACTGAAATAGTTATAGAATGTGAAGGGCGTTATGGACAACCATGATAGTGACTCATTGCTTAATGCGAACACGGATAACATTATTACTAGATTATAACTTAGCTAATTATGATTTTATATTGTGTGTGTGCATTCAAATCTGTTTATTAATTCAATACTGTTTCAATAAATGCATTATTTTGTGTGCCATTTTATATGTTTGGTTTACTGTCTGTTGGTGAGTTGCACTGACGAGTGCAAAGTTCATCAGCATCATTGAACACTATTGTAAGTGACACCAACCATCCTGGTGATCATCACTTCGCACTGTCTTCTTCTTCTTGCCACTTTTTGTTCTAATCTTAGAACTTTTACGACTTTTGAGCAACTTGGGAATGCATCTGAAAGGGGTTGTTAAGAGTGATTAGTAAGTGTAATCAAGAGGAGCAATTCGTTGATTTTACCTGCACCGTTGATGATCAAACTCGTAGATTTTCGAGCAAACTGCTGGTGGTGACTTGAGTGTGAAGTGAGCATATCTCGCTGGCCAGAACTGTGGACATCGGCACTCACATCTGCTCTCGTCCCAAAACATTGTGCCCCAAGTGAAGCGCTTTAGTGCACACTGTCTCTTCTGTTCCACATTGGCGCACACACAGCGACAACTCTCGGTGTTGAACTTTTGTTTGGCCAGTGGACAGTGACCGGCTGGATTGTGTCTGCACTGACACTTACAACTCGTGTGCTCCCGAACCTTCACCACTCGACGTCCCGTTTGGCAAATTGATTGTACGTGTTGATGGACCGATCTAATCACGACTCCATCCGGTGCACAGTGGTGGAGTGCATTGCCGTGTCCGGTGGTGCCACAGCCACCCGAGCAACGCTGCACCCAAACATAGTTGGGAAAGGTTGTGAACATACCCGAAATGTTCTTTGCATGTTCGTACTGATCCTGCAGGTGGATGGTCACATTCTTCAGTGAGCACAAAGCGATCGGCAGTTCTCCAAAAGCGTATGGATCCAAACTGCCAACCGCTAAACTATAGATTCCACACAAAATGACAATGATTGCGGTAGTCTTCATGATGATGAACCTTGTTTCGCTGATTTTGGGTTTGGTCGCATTGGCACACAATATATACCATCGCCATCATCTGGAACGTGATGCTGGGAATCCGGTGGACAACATCAACAAACCGCCAAACCGACAAAGACCACTCTACAAGTCGAGCAAGTGATTTAAGCGAATGTCGTTGGGTTTGGTCGCTTTGGCATGCATTGAATTATGTGCAAAGTACAATATATGCCATTGCCATCATCTGAACGTGATGCACCGAATCCGGCGAACAACCACAAACCGACAAACACAAAGACCATAAGCGAGCAAGTGATTTACTTTCGTTCACATCGAAACGTGACATGTACTGACAACAACGGGCGCATTAGCAGCGGAAAGTAGACTTTAATGTTTGTGTGATGTTCAGTGATGAGCGACATCAAATATATAATAAAATGATAATGAACATTACAACATCTACTTGCGCTTCGATTTGGTGCAAGTGACAAGCGCTTTTGATGTGATTTGTGGAATATCTGAGCCAAACTGGACACATTCATCAGATTGAACACGTACACTGGATTGTGCGAACGGACCAATGAGTGACACAGGTCGGGCATCAGGTTGAGATCCTTCACCTTCTTGGCCAGTCCTCGATTGTTGGCAATGTTCTCCATTCGGTCGGACAGATCTGAGTAGTGGGTCACAATGGAATACGCCAAATAGCGCACATACGGATCGGCACATTGGTTCACCAGATTGACTGAAGCCATGTGTTGTGTGTGTGTTAGTTTGTTGTTGTCTTTAGTTTAATGGACAATCAAGAGAGGTCGCGTCATCATGGTAGATTCTCATTTATTATTGCTTTATTATTGAGTAAAAGTCATCGTTTATGATTAGCAACAAGAAACATGTAACACATTTTACTAGTTTGAAAGAAAAGTTTTATCTGCGATAAGTGATATACTACTGATAACACACAAAAGCTGTCAACAGCCAACAACAACAACTGGTATTGATATATATTATCATTAATTGAGTGCAAATGTATTTGAATTGATCGTTCTTCCTTATCACTTATCATGAGTGTTCACTCACAACTCGAAACCCAACTCCGTAACTCTCATCATCCATTCCTGCTGGTCCTTGATCCGTTTCATCACTTCCTCCAGGTCTTGTTCATACTTTGTGAGCAGTTTTAGATTGGATTGAATTTTGATTAGATTGTCCTTGATTTTGATTGCCAGTACCAGTGAAGTGGTGTAGCTCACAATTGAAATTGCCGTAGTGATGGTGCCCACCACTGGAATGAGATCAATTGCAAGGATGGAGAAGAAGCCAAAGGTGCTCAGGATTCCACCAGTGGCCACGTGTTTACGGTCATTGTTGAGCATTTGTTGTTGTGTCTCGATTTTGGTTCGGAGATCGCCTTTTTAGTGTGACCTTTAGTCAGATAAACCATTCATTTGTACTTACCAATTTCATCAACAGTCTCGCGATACTCGTTCTCGTTGACTCCTTCCAATTTGTCGTTGATCTGTTGGAACAGTCGATCCATCTCATCATGATCGGTCGACTGTTCATATCGCTTGATCAACCCATCCACCTCATCTGCAATTGTCTTGAGTCGTTGAATATTCTGCGCAATCAAACCAAATTTGCGCTTTACCTCCTCATCTGTGATGACATCCAGTGCCTCCTGTATAGACTTACTGATCACATAGAACTCATAGCACTGGAAGACAAACACAAACACCAGCGCAAATCGGAAACTAATCGAAATGGACTGGAGAATAAAGCCAATCTTGTTCGAAATGACCGATCGAAGGAACTCATCGATGGGCAGTTGGCGGATGAGATAGTCCGCAGCAAAGCCCACCACTGGAAGCATCAATTTGTAGTGCGAGCGGAGGATGCCACCGATGCGACCCATCACTGGTTGAATGTTTTTGTGTTTGAGATCTTGTGCCAGTTGGAACAGATCCTTCAACAGAGCGTTCACCTTCTCCAGGCTCGCATAGTTGAACAGGTTCAGATTGAACTTTTTCTTGGCCAACGGAATGACCCGTTCGTCAAAGGTTTGGCGTTCGTTTGGTAGGGTTGAAGACATTTTGCGAGCATTAAGTTACGAAAGAGAAAGACAGTTCCGAGAGCACACAAACACTAACTGAATACGTTTTAGATGTTAGTTACATCTGAGAACGTGTAATCAGTCTGGCGATTGGTTGCGCCCAACAAGAGAGTGAGTGAGCGAGGAAAAGAGTGAGAGAGAGAGAGAGAGAGAAAGAGTGAGAGAGAGAGAGAGAGAGAGAGAGAGAGAGAGAAAGAGAGAGAGAGAGAGGGGAGAGAGAGATAGAGAGAGAGAGAGAGAGAGAGAGACACTTGTTTGTCACTTGTGCATCAAGGACAGACGCGCAACCAATGAAGTCTGTGAGAATCGGACGAGCCAGTTGTGATAACTGAGGCACAACAAGATTGCTTTCGATTTCTACTGAATGCAGCCTGTGATTAAAGTGATTCCAAGAAAACAGGGGCGGTGCGGTGTTTTTGCCGCCCTTGCCCGGGAACGAGCTGCCATCCCCTAAAAATGTTACCTTGGGGGACCAAGGTAACATTTTTACCTTTTCAACAAAGATGAGTCTATGGAATGCAGTTGCTAGTATGTAGGTAGTTTGCCATGTTTGTACCACAAAAATGCGCGAGTTGTCTCGCAGGATAAAACTCATTGGTCTGAGTCTGGCGAGTTCTACAAGGGTAAGGCGTAATTTTTTTGTTGTTGCTAAACTTTTGCTAGGAAGTTCCGTTCGAAATTAAACCCTCGTCTCACCCATTGTAGAACATTCAAATTACATCTCCCTACCCTCGATCAACCTTAGATCAATTGGCCTTTGATCAACGCAGTACTAGATTCAATCATAAAAGCTTACGTTGTATCCTTATACGCGGTTCACTGTTTGAGTGAAAGTTCCCCTACTCATAACATACAATCACTCATATTATACGCCACACAGGTGTCCTGAAAACCATGTATTCTATCCAGGTGAAGATTGACTTTGGAACCAGCAACTTAGAAACGTCGTCGTCGTCGTTGTCGTGCGATTTAATATATTTATTGCATGTAAAAAACTAAAAATTAAAAACAACAAATGCGGGTTGTCGTTTATAATACAATCGAGAGACTAAAATGAGACAAATTTCAAGTCGTGCGATTAATGGTTAATATAATTAACATATTGAATTGTATAATCCCCCCTGGCCCGTAAATTGTAGATTGTACAGATTGTTCCGTAAGGATAGCTCCGTGCGGATTGTTCCGGGAGTGAGTTTATTGAGGCAAAATTCGTTCGATATGTTTCAGTTCGTTCACAAACCAGAGTGAGCTTGCTACATCTTGACTTATCTATGATTCAGATGCTCTAAGTCGGGTGAGGCGTTTGAAGGCCATAATCGGAATTTCATATCTCAGCTCCGTCAGTCCAAAAGCTACCGCAATGGATCAAAAGAAACTGACAAAAACAGAAAGCAGGCAGGATGCACATTTGTGGTCAGAAAACAGCATCCATCATCATGGAACATTTCGTTTGGACCACGAGTGCAGCGTCTTTCAATCTGAACTACTAGCAATTGAGAATGCTTTCACTTGGTGCCACGAGGAACAGATGATGAGCCACAATAAAAAATGACTCAGAGTCCTCCCTGAAAGCTATTGCTAATAAGAAAAATCTAAATATACTTGCAGTTGAAATCCGGAAACTTCTTTGACAACACCCCAACCATGTGCACATATGCCTGAGTTGGGTGAAGGTATCATGTTGGGATAGAAGAAATCGAGAAAAACGACAATTTGACCAAGGTAGTAATGATTCTGAACACAATTTCGTACAACAAGATTCCGTCTTCATATTTCTTGCAAGTGATGAGCCAAGAAGCGAATACTGATTTGAACCCACAGTGGACAACCTCCACTTACGAAGAGTGATTAGTCGCTTTTTCCTACAATCATAGACCGGAAGAAGTGCTCGAACATGCCAGACTTCATCATGACCAATTTCATGTTTGGACACGGCAAGTTCCACGAGTACCTGTCCAGAGTGGACATCGAGCGCAACGAGATGTGTGAGTGTCAATTGGCAGAACACATCCCGATCCACTTGATCAGTAAATGTCCGGCCTGGGCGAGACATAGGCACGACTTTGAGGCCTTTATCAACAATAGAGACCAACGAATAAGTATTTGGTTTGTATATTTTTACGCAACATTGACTATTAGTTAAGTTTTCATATTAAAATTACGATTCCTAAATCTCAGGGTCCAAGGATAACGGCTTGATACCTACCAAAGATGCACTGGTTGGAGTAACAGCTATAGTTTCTACATTTGGCCATGTATCTTTGGTATATATCTTGCTATTGTATCAATTTAAACCTCTGTTTATGCTTACATCGGCGATTGCCATAGAGGTCAATAAATCTCACTCTCAAAAAAGGGTTACCGCTCTTAACAGGGGAACGGAACCAACAGCCGGCAACCGAATTAGCAAGTGAAAAAAATTCCTTAGCACATTTTCTATTTCATTTATCCAAGTCCTTGAGAATTGTGGCAGTAAAGTCTTCAATTACTAATCGATGCAGGAACTTTGATATGACATGAACTTCTTAAGTGACTTCAACTGGACAAGACCCTGGTTGATCAAACAAATTCGAATATTATCATCAATTTTTTCTGTCCACGAACTTAGGTCGTCTGTGTCATATGTGGCAAAAGAAATCGAATTGTCAAAAACTGATTGGTTCTTCTTCATTCTTCCTTCAACCTGCGCCAACCTTCCAATCCACAACCGCTCATTTTTCCACCACTTACATTTCCCTCCACCAGCCACTCTTCCGCCCTTTCGGCCATATGCCGCTCGGACCATTTGCCGCCCCTTGGACCTTGCCGCCCTTGCCCGATGGCAGAAAAAAATGACCTCCCGCCGCCCCTGCAAGAAAAGCGGACAAACTACAGGGTGGGTTTAACTTATAAGTGAAACCATGTTCCTTCTACTCGAATTTGATTTATCCAAACCTAATATATTCTTCCTGTGTAATCGCGGTCGACAGTGCACCACTTAATCAATGGTTACTATCAGCAAACGTTACTTCTTCGTTTTGGCAGTTTTGACTGTCTGTATGGATTGTTTGGAAGAAGAAAAAGGAAGATATACGAAATATATTGACAGTTAAGTTGACATTTCGGTGACATTTATTAAAAAACATATACAGACAGACAGACACTCACACACATGTGGTTGTTGTATGTTGTCCTTATCAGTCAGTGTCTGCAAATAGTGTGCCTTGCACTTGTGTACACACACACACACACATTCGTTGCGTAAGTTGTTCATTTCATTTTATGACACTTAAGATGAGTCATACGTTTAGTAATCGAATATGTGTTTAATGAATAATTTAATATCAATAACAAACTGGACTAAACAATCGGAATGCCACCACTGACCTGCCAGCTCTCAATGTGGCATTCATCCCGTCCACGGACAATCTTGAACAGTCCACCATTGTGTCCCCAGTCAGTGTTCCACGAGTTGGCCACCAGCCAATAGTCCACTCCAGTCTCACTGCTGCCCCAACCAATCAGTCGCACTGCATGACCACCGAGTGACTTGGTGGCCCGATCTGTCCGAAAGTAGATGCCATCCTGATAGTGCAAAAAGTCGTGATACACCTCCATTGCCACCGTTACCGGACCGTGTTGCATCAGTTCGCGCTGAATTGCTCGCTCGTTCGATTCGCCACCAAAGAATGACGGTTGTAGTACATAATACTGATCACCGTAATAAAGATCGTTGCGATATGCTTTCGTGTATGCCGAGTTAGTGCACTCTACTGCACAGTGTAGTGTATGTTTGGTGTGTGCACTGCATGCGGGTCGTGTTCCGTTGGTGTGATGTTCGCATGGTGCAAACGGATACGGTTTACAGCCCTCACCCGTGCCATACCCACTGCCACTGACAAGTCCATGCTCGGCAAAGTACTGCCATGCCATGTACGGGTCACCACCACTGCAGCCCGCCTGTCTGCGGTCACACTGCAGTAGATCGAGAGTCGAAATTTGAATTTGAACTTTACCTTTCGATGCAATACACAGTCGATCCGAAATGGAATCGGTGGTGGCCACTGCCCAACACGAACCACAACTGCCCTGATCACTGATTCTGCCTATGAATGAGTGACAGTGAGGCCAAGCGGTGCGACAGTCAAACGAGGACGGAATGTCATCGAACAGTTGTGCCTCAGTCTGTGACACTTTTCGTCGCAATTCACCATTTTGTCTATTAGGTTTAAAGCCAAGCAACTTTCGAATGCTCTCAGTGGAAGTGTCTGCACCAAAATTACGACCTGCCTAGTAAAAATAAGACAGATAATATGAAATAGATAAATCAAATAAGATAACGGTATAATCTTACCTTCCACAGAGTCTGTACTTCATTCAATTGATCGATATACTCATCGGACAGTTTGTATGTATGTGTTGTTGTTTCGTTGTTCCATGATGAAGAAGAAGTAACAAAGTTGAGTACGTGAAGTGATACAACACAGGCAATGAAAATAGATTTGAAAATCATTTTGATGATGATGTTATTTCACCTGACTAAATCTGGCGGAACAATTGAAACACTCTTATAAACAATCTTACAAATGCGATTTGATTGTGCAAATATTTGCCAATTATTTAAAAATTTTCCTAAACTTTAACTAAATTGCGTTACTAATATGAGCTAATAAATGTTAATGTATTCTACCTTTGGTATTTGGTTGAATGATTGCGACAAAAACAAATGAAATATCTTGGTTAATAAATGTATAAGTACAATTAGTGTGAAATGTGATATTATTACAACATTGTTAATTATGAAATTGTCATATGAATTATTAAAACTATTCGAAATTTAATGTGATAATGTTGACGATGATGACATGCCTACCTGACACATTGTCTTTTAGTGTTCACGGTGTGTTTCGAATTGGTGTTGGCAGAAGATTCCGGAGAGAGACACGAATCTGTTTGTGCCCATCTGTCAATCAATCTGTTAACGCATTGTACACTGCGTGTTTGTGTGTGTGTGAGTGTGTGTGTTCGTTTGTTTGCGGTTCTAATCATGAATAGTGTGTGGATCATTTGCTATTCCTTGAGTATTTCGCGTTATCAAGAAGAGCAGTAAGTGAGATCATGATGTTGAGAGAGAGAGAGAGAGAGAGAGAGAGAGACTATGAAAGACCATCCTGCTATTGCCTGTTGGAGTGATTGTTGTGTGATGGCGGGACGTTGTGGGCAAGTGGTGTGTGCACCGAACACCGAGCACAACACCAACACCAAGTGAGTCACACCGAGACCAACACTTCTGGTTGAGGATGCCACTTGGCCCATTGTGTGTCGTTGATTTATGGTGCCTGCTGCTTGTTTATTGCCACACACATTCGAACAAGTGCATCTGTCTGTGTCTGTGGCCTACTACTCATCACCACTAGACCACTGAGGCTATCGTTCAATTTAGCACTCACCAAACTCATCTCCATCGAACAGACGAATCATTATTTATTCGTCCTCAACCAACAGTAGCAGCAACACACCACACAAACACACAATCACACACACACACACACGATCAATTCACATAAAATTCGTTCAACTTTACAACGCGCTCGCTCTCTCCACTCAAACGGCAAAGTCAATTCATTAGTTCGCTTCGTTCAATCAACACAACCATCGAAACAAATCGACTATTTACCATCGCGCATTTAGTGAACATCCAGAACATAAACAAACATAATAATTCAACTGTCAACAACAACAACAAAGTGAATATATATTTGGTTGCATCGATTTTTGCCAAGTAAGTATTAAGACTTTTATTTGTTTGATTTGTCAGAATTTGTCAGAACAAATGCGAATTTGGGCTAGTATCGAATGAGTGGGTTACTAATAATAGAGAGTACAACAATATGTCTAAATGTGCACTAATTTGCCATAATGCATCCTCTCTCTCTCTCTCTCTCTCTCTCTCTCTCTCTCTCTCTCTCTCTCTCTCTCTCTCTCTCTCTCTCTCTCTCTCTCTCCCCTCTGGGATATGTCAATTGTGAATGTGACATTTAGACTAATTTCCTCACATGTCAATCATCTCGTAGATGTCACAAAGGGCGCTCTAACTTGCACTGACACATCTAATTCTGTCTTAATTGCGCCTAAGTAGTTTTCTCCTTTTGAGCTAAACTGTACTCGTACTCGTTTTCATGTCAAGGGCCGAATGCGATCGCCTCCAATGACTCATCATCATGTAAAATGTCTGTTTGTCATAATAGAATTGTTTTTCAATTGATACGGATCGTAGCACAAGAAGTGCATGGTGGCCACAAGAATGGAACTTTCCAAACTTGAGATGGGATAATGCTAGTGATGGTGATGATGATAATGATGGTGATGACGAGATACAGAGCACACACACACACACACTAACCCAGAGACACAGTGAGAAGATGGCTCGCTCACTCAAACACAGATAAATCGAGCCACCACTTCTGTTCAGTGGTGTTCGAGTGGCTGGCAGATGTTCGATTGATTGGTCTTTATTGTTCGGTTATTGCTTACCATCTTTACTTTGCAATAGAAAACCAACAACCACGGTTCGGAGCATAAAGCAAATCCAATTAATGGTCCATTGCTTAGTATTTGACCGTTTTTGGGTCCTACCATGTTGTGCAGTGTATTGTGAACCCACCACCACCACAAGTAAACAAGTACCAAAAAGACAGTTTGTTGAGTGTAGTGTTTGTGTTCGTGAACTAATGCAACCAATGAATTCCATCCTTTTGGGTATTATGATTATCATGTGATGATGGTTGAAGAACGGCACGGGCACACTAAACACACCAACAACATTTCATTTACAACAACCGGAAATTAAATGATCAAAGTTGTAAACGGGTAGAGGGCGAGTAAAGGCAACGAGCACTGGTTTAAGAACTTTATGGAGGGTTCGAGTACAGAAAGACAACTACAGCTCGAATGGAATGGAATGGAATGGAATGGAAATGGTTGCTGCTCCACAATGAGTCGTGTTAAATAAGGACTGTTCCTATGAGTCGAACATAGAACATTGGCTAAGCGGTGACCTCACCGCCACATCAATCAAATATGTTAATGCTAAAAGTGAAAAGTAAGAGCCATCTTGCAAATACACTCAAGATGATTCTTGAGCAAGTGCCATCATTCAAGTGCACATGTGATCATTTTCAATTAAAGCACAAAATTTAATTGAGTACACATAACTTGGGCTTGGGCGCATAAAACTTAAAAATAGAATTCAATAATTGAACAAGTCACAAATGACAAATGTTCCGATGATGGTTCAAGCAAGTGTGTGTGTGCATGTTTGTTTGGATAGTGCAGTGGCATTGCATTGATGCACATCTCCACTCAAGTCTATACATAGTCTTAGCATACGAGTCTCATCGATGCGAAGTTGCTCTCGGTGGCTTAATCGCGGACCTTCGCGTTCATGTAGAACAAATCAGGCGAAGCCATTGTGAGCTTTTGAAGTTGATTCAGGCTTACAAATTCATCGACATTGACTGTAGTGATGCTCAAATTGTCCAAATTGAAATTGAGCAAAGTCAACTCGGTCAACTTTGTAAATCGCTTAAGAGCGCGAATCCAATCAAAGTCAAATGTTTCCTGTGTGAATTCAAAAAAGTCGATTAGACGTCAAAGATCATGTGAAACTGCACAGGTCGTGTCTCTGGCCATGTCAAAAGTAGTAGTTGGACAAAGATCATGCAGATGCAATCAAGTGTGAAGGTCTGGTTGGTCACTTACCTGGCGTGCCTCCAAAAAGGTCAGATCCAGTTGCTCAACATTTGGTAAAAAGTCAATCAAACATTCCACAAAACATCGTAAAATGATGTCTGTCAATTGTAATCGTTTCACTAAAGCGAATTTGCCCTTACTGGCAGTCCAAATTGCATTTGCTGCCATCATTGAGTTTAAGCTTATGCTGTCCAGTGGAGTGTCACTCTTGGCACCAAGCTTGTCCACATTAGAAACGAAAGTGGAACAGTAGCCAGACAGGCTGAAGTGGGTCACACTCTCAGTGGTCTTCACCAAATTGTCAATTACATGTATTGTTTTGTTTCGTTCACCAGGCGATTGAGTGCTAGAAGTGTGTTCAATTGATTCTGGCACCATCAGATGCATCTGCTGCAGAGGTCTCCCGTGTGTGTTGAGTGCGGAACAAATCTTTGGCAGAGCTTCCATGTTGTTCAATTCGCCCGACACGATCAATGCAAAAGTGGTCAAGCGACTGCACACACGACTCAACAGCGCAACCAAATTGTCAATATTCTGTTCGCTATCCTCAGTGTCCCAGTATATGATCAGTGTTTGAATCTGGGAGAATAAACGACCAAGGACTTGGACGGCGTCCGTGTTGAGAGCTCGATCGCGGATCGTGAACTGTGCCTGTTTGAATGGTTCCACCAAGGGCTCTTTATAGAAATGCTCAAATTGCATTCTGCGAACGCTCATATTCGGTTTCCAAGACTGTACATGTCGTAGCTCTTGTTCCGATTGTTTCAATTCATCCACACGAGCCTTCTTTACATTCAGTTTCAGGCATAGTTTAGGTTCTTGGTCCATGAATATGTTTTCAATTCTGAGATTCCAGCTACGACAAACACGCCTCAGCTTGATCTGTTCCCACGCTTCCAACAACTTCATGATAATGCAGAATATTTCGTTTATCTTCAGAACACGGTGACTCGGTAGTTCCACATTGTGTGCTTCGACTTGCTCGACATTAGGTGGTTCGGCCCCCGGCATATTAGATGGTTCGGCGTGATCCATACTGGCTGGTTTGGCTTGCTCTAGATTGGATAGTATGGCCGGGTCCATATTAGATGGTTCGGCGTGATCCATACTGGCTGATTTGGCTTGCTCTAGATTGGATAGTATGGCCGGGTCCATATTAGATGGTTCGGCGTGATCCATACTGGCTGGTTTGGCTTGCTCTAGATTGGATAGTATGGCCGGGTCCATATTAGATGGTTCGGCGTGATCCATACTGGCTGGTTTGGCTTGCTCTAGATTGGATAGTATGGCCGGGTCCATATTAGATGGTTCGGCGTGATCCATACTGGCTGGTTTGGCTTGCTCTAGATTGGATAGTATGGCCAGGTCCATATTAGATGGTTTGGCGTGATCCATACTGGCTGGTTTGGCTTGCTCTAGATTGGATAGTATGGCCGGGTCCATATTAGATGGTTCGGCGTGATCCATACTGGCTGGTTTGGCTTGCTCTAGATTGGATAGTATGGCCGGGTCCATATTAGATGGTTCGGCGTGATCCATACTGGCTGGTTTGGCTTGCTCTAGATTGGATAGTATGGCCGGGTCCATATTAGATGGTTCGGCGTGATCCATACTGGCTGGTTTGGCTTGCTCTAGATTGGATAGTATGGCCAGGTCCATATTAGATGGTTTGGCGTGATCCATACTGGCTGGTTTGGCTTGCTCTAGATTGGATAGTATGGCCGGGTCCATATTAGATGGTTCGGCGTGATCCATACTGGCTGGTTTGGCTTGCTCTAGATTGGATAGTATGGCCGGGTCCATATTAGATGGTTCGGCGTGATCCATACTGGCTGGTATGGCTTGCTCTAGATTCGATGATACAGCTCGTTCTATGTTGGATGGTACGGGTTCCTCCATATTGAGACTATTGAGACTGTTCCAAATTAAAAAACAAAACGATCAGGACACACTCAAACAGATTTGCACTTACAAAGGTAATACAATATTCAACTGTTTGCAGCCAATTTCAAAGGTATTGGATGAGTCGTTGAGTGTGTCGCTCACAGCAGCAGAAGCACTACCACAAGTCAACTTACGGAAAGTGACGGCCAAAACAGCAAAACGAGTT
This sequence comes from Rhizoglyphus robini, assembly GCA_023373905.1. Lineage (NCBI taxonomy): Eukaryota > Metazoa > Arthropoda > Arachnida > Sarcoptiformes > Acaridae > Rhizoglyphus > Rhizoglyphus robini. The sequence goes on along the minus strand of JAKIJQ010000008.1, from coordinate 1,078,032 downwards.
AAAACAGAGTAAAGCGGAGTGTACTAACATTGGTAGTGATCGTTAGCTACTAGAGAGCGTCACCTGGTCGCTGTCGCCTGGCAGGCGAACTCACAGACAAAACAGCGAGGCAACCATCAAAGTTCGCTCTCGTCTTCGATCGGATTGTCGGCGTGCCTGCGCACAATAGTCGGCACGCCGACAATCCGAGGAGCTACTTGGAGACTCGACCGCTAGGATCGCGCAGTGTGATCCGTGCACAGACGGACAGAATGATCCGTGGTGTGCTCAGTGCGCGCACTGTCACTGGGACTGACTTCGTATGCGACTACTTAGTTCGGGTTGAGTTTGTTTTGTTTTTATGCACTCGATTCACCGCAGCATCAGCAGCAGAGAACCGCTGCTCCTCCAGAACCGCAGTTCGTTTTCTCCTCTCTCTCTCTCCCTCTCCCTCTCTCTCTGCACACCAAACACCCAGCAAAAAAAAAACAACAACCTCTGACCTGTCTCACTATCTAGATCACACAAACCTCAACGTCTGCCATAGAGCACCGTCAGTTACTGCCACGACAGCAAACCATTTTCTATCGTAAACTCATCGTCACTGTCTCTCCCTCTGTGCGCTGTGACGCACCATATGGTAGCACCAATTGCAGCGAACCCAACGACTTTTGGGTCCGATTGCCCAATCTAGATCTAAGAATCGTTGTCTCCAATACGTAAGTAGATCACTCAAACCACTAGGTCTACCATTGAGCACCGTCAGTTAGTGTTACTACAGCAGACAATTTTCAATCGAAAACTCATCGTCACTTTCTCTCTCTCTCTCTCTCTCTCTCTCTCTCTCTCTCTCTCTCTCTCTCTCTCTCGCCCTCTCTCTCTCTCTCTCTCTCTCTCTCTCTCTCTCTCTCTCTCTCTCTCCTCTCTCTCTCTCTCTCCCTCTCTCTCTCTCTCGCCCTCTCTCTCTCTCTCTCTTCTCTCTCTCTCTCTCTCGCCCTCTCACTCTCTCTCTCTCTCTCTCTCTCTCTCTCTCGCCCTCTCTTTCTCTCTCTCTCTCTCTCTCTCTCTCTCTCTCTCTCTCGCCCTCTCTCGCCCTCTCTCTCTCTCTCTCTCTCTCTCTCTCTCTGTGCGCTGTGACCCACCATATGGTAGCACGAATTACAGCGAACCCAACCACTTTTGGACCAGATTGCGCAATCTAGATCTGTGAATCGTCATTAAGGTAAGTACATTCAAGCGAGAATGTTGGTTTTGATCGTTATACATCTTCTCTCCAAACAGTCACTCACTTCACGAGTAATAAGACTTGAACCGAGTTGAGGCCCGTCACTCGCTCAACACACTCAATCAAGATGGAACCCGCACAGCAGCCTATTGTGGAGCATGTGGGTCCTACTGATTACATGGCTACTATACCATTGGAAATAGTTTGCATGATTATGCCCATGCTGCAACTGTGGCAGCAGGTCGCACTGAGACGTGTTAGCCGTGGCTGGAAGACCAGAGTTGAAGAATGGTTTGGCTTTATAAATTCAAAAATGCCTTTATACCATTCATTGAACATCAATGTGAAGAAGGTCCGTGAGATTGAGTTGAATGCCGAGATCCGTCCTTTCAATCGAAAACGGATCACCATATGTGGAAGTGCATTCAACTCGGACGCCGCTCTGGTCATTGGCTGCATCTTCCGCAAGATACGAGAACTTGTCATCTACTGGGACACTGATGACAGCCAAGAGAACATCGACAGTTTGGTTGTGCTGGTGAGACAGTTTAGATCGCTTACCTCTTTTGCAATGATCGTACCAGGCAAGCTGGCGGACAGTAAAGCTCTGGCTAAGATTAGTTCTATGCGAAAAGTAGGCGGATTTGAAACAAGTTGATTGACCAATATGCCGGTGAGTATGATGATGGCTACGTGGTTCGAGTGTTGAACGGACACATCAACAACAATGAACAGGACACTCAAGTAGTTGACAGACTAACAAATTTATATCACGTTCAAAATGGGATTATTAACTTTTTCCGTATTTACTGTATGGCCGCTGAACTGTAATCGAGTCTGACATGGAGTTCTTTTCATCATCTCGAGGTCATCTATATTGTTTTGTATGTAGTGTTGTCTGTCTGTGTGTGTGTGTTCGTAGAATCTCATATCTGTCTATGTCTTTTCCAATGTCAGTTGTCAACACATTTCTTGTCACCCAAAACAGTACAAAACCGTTAATCTCATGCCTCTATCCACATTATCTACTATATCTATCATATATATTCTATTATCAATCTCTCAATAAAGCATAAATTATCGTCTGCACTGACACTTACAACTCGTGTGCTCCCGAACTTTCACCACTCGACGTCCCGTTAGGCAAATTGATTGTACGTGTTGATGCACCGATCTAATCACGACTCCATCCGGTGCACAGTGGTGGAGTGCATTGCCGTGTCCGGTGGTGCCACAGCCACCCGTGCAACGCTGCACCCAAACATAGTTGGGAAAAGTTGTGAACATACCCGAAATGTTCTTTGCATGTTCGTACTGATCCTGCAGGTGGATGGTCACATTCTTCAGTGAGCACAAAGCGATCGGCAGTTCTCCAAAAGCGTATGGATCCAAACCTTCAACTGCTAAACTATAGATTCCACACAAAAGGACAATGATTGCGGTAGTCTTCATGATGATGAACCTTGTTTCGCTGATTTTGGGTTTAGTCGCATTGGCACACAATATATACCATCGCCATCATCTGGAACGTGATGCTGGGAATCCGGTGGACAACATCAACAAACCGACAAACCGACAAAGACCACTCTACAAGTCGAGCAAGTGATTTAAGCGAATGTCGTTGGGTTTGGCCGCTTTGGCATGCATTGATTTATGTGCAATGTGCAGTATAAGTATCGCCATCATCTGAACGTGATGCACCGAATCCGGCGAACAACCACAAACCGACAAACACAAAGACCACAAGCGAGCAAGTGATCTACTTCCGTTCACATCGAAACGTGACATGTACTAACAACAACGGGCGCATTAGCAGCGGAAAATAAACTTTAATGTTTGTGTGATGTTCAGTGATGAGCGACATCAAATATATAATAAAATGATAATAAACATTACAACATCTACTTGCGCTTTGATTTGTTGCAAGTGACAAGCGTTTTGGTGATTTGTGGAATATCTGAGCCAAACTGGGCACATTCATCAGATTGAACACGTGCACTGGATTGTGCGAACGAACCAATGAGTGACACAGGTCGGGCATCAAGGTTGAGATCTTTCACCTTCTTGGCCAGTGCCCGATTGTCGGAAATGTTCTCCATTCTGTCGGACAGATCTGAGTAGTGGGTCACAATGGAATACGCCAAATAGCGCACATACGGATCGGCACATTAGTTCACCAGATTGATTGAAGCAGTGTACTGTGTGAAAGTTCTGTTTCTGTTCTGAAAGGTCGCGTCATCATGGTAGATTCTCATTTATTGTTGCTTTATTATTGAGTAAAAGTCGTCGTTTATGATAAGCAACAAGAAACATGTAACACATTTTACTAGTTTGAAAGAAAAGTTTTATCTGAGATAAGTGATATACTACTGATAACACACAAAAGCTGTCAACAGCCAACAACAACAACTGGTATTGATATATATTATCATTAATCGAGTAAATGTATTTGAATTGATCGTGCTAGCGCTTATCACTTGTCAATGTTCACTCACAACTCGAAACCCAACTCAGTGACTCTCATCATCCATTCCTGCTGGTCCTTGATACGCTTCATCACTTCCTCCAGGTCTTGTTCATACTTGGTGAGCAGTTTTAGATTTGATTGAATTTTGATTAGATTGTCCTTGATTTTGATTGCCAGTACCAGTGAAGTGGTGTAGCTCACAATTGAAATTGCCGTAGTGATGGTGCCCACCACTGGAATGAGATCAATCGCAAGGATGGAGAAAAAGCCAAGGGTGCTCAGTATTCCACCGGTGGCCACGTGTTTACGGTCATTGTTGAGCATTTGTTGTTGTGTCTCGATTTTGGTTCGGAGATCGCCTTTTTAGTGTGACCTTTAGTCAAAATAACCTTTCAACTGTACTTACCAATTTCATCAACAGTCTCACGATACTCGTTCTCGTTGACTCCCTCCAATTTGTCATTGATCTGCTGAAACAGTCGATCCATCTCATCATGATCGGTCGACTGTTCATATCGCTTGATCAACCCATCCACCTCATCGGCAATTGTCTTCAAACGTTGAATATTCTGCGCAATCAAACTAAATTTGCGCTTCACCTCCTCATCTGTGATGACATCCAGTGCCTCCTGTATAGACTTACTGATCACATAGAACTCATAGCACTGAAAGACAAACACAAACACAAGCGCAAAGCGAAAACTAATCGAAATGGACTGGAGAATAAAGCCAATCTTGTTCGAAATGACCGATCGAAGGAACTCATCGATGGGCAGTTGTCGAATGAGATAGTCCGCAGCAAAGCCCACCACTGGAAGCATCAATTTGTAGTGCGAGCGGAGGATGCCACCGATGCGACCCATCACTGGTTGAATGTTCTTGTGTTTGAGATCCTGTGCCAGTTGGAACAGATCCTTCAGCAGAGCGTTCACCTTCTCCAGGCTCGCATAGTTGAACAGGTTGAGATTGAACTTTTTCTTGGCCAACGGAATGACCCGTTCGTCAAAGGTTTGGCGTTCGTTTGGTAGAGTTGAAGACATTTTGCGAGCATTAAGTTACGAAAGAGAAAGACAGTTCCGAGAGCACACAAACACTAACTGAATACGTTTTAGATGTTAGTTACATCTGAGAACGTGTAATCAGTCTGGCGATTGGTTGCGCCCAAACAAGAAAGAGACACTTGTTTGTCACTTGTGCATCAAGGACAGACGCGCAACCAATGAAGTCTGTGAGAATCGGACGAGCCAGTTGTGATAACTGAGGCACAACAAGATTGCTTTCGATTTCTACTGAATGCAGCCTGTGATTAAAGTGATTCCAAGAAAAGCGAACAAACTACAGGACGAGTTGTTGAACTTCTAAGTGAAACCATGTTTCTTCTATTCGAAATTGATTTATCAAACTAAATAGATTCATCCTGTGCAATCGCACTCAACTGCACTAAAACAACGATTACTTGCAGTCGCCAAACTTTTCTTACATACGCAATATTATTGACAGTCCGGGCGCAGTGTTGAAGTTGACTTTCGGTGATATTTCTTAGAAAACACACACACACACACACACACACACACACACACACACACACACACACACACACACACACACACACACACACACACACACACACACACACACACACACACACACACACACACACACACACACACACACACACACACACACACACACACACACACACACACACACACACACACACACACACACACACACACACACACACACACACACACACACACACACACACACACACACACACACACACACACACACACACACACACACACACACACACACACACACACACACACACACACACACACACACACACACACACACACACACACACACACACACACACACACACACACACACACACACCAGTGGCCAAATAGCTTAGTCGTAGTCGAACCAGTCCACAATTGCCCACAAGTAGCAATGACCAATTGACAGTTGCTGGCACTGGTGGCCGACCTCATCTTCAGTGCCTCACACTGGCCATTCCACTTTGTCACACCAATCCAGGACTTTACCACCGAGTAATGGCAAACTGCGCGTCAAGGGTCAGACCTCCGAGTAACTCTCACCAGTTAGCCTGCCTTGTGCCGAATCACAGACCACTCCACTCTGTTCCACCATTTAACAACAATTTAATCGATTTTAATTGTAAATTGTACTGACAAGTGCAATACACATCAGCATCATTAGTACACTACTGAAAGTCATGGTAACACCAACCATCCTGGTGATCATCACTTCGCACTGTCTTCTTCTTCTTGCCACTTTTTGTTCTAATCTTAGAACTTTTACGACTTTTGAGCAACTTGGGAACACATCTGAAAGGGTGTTGTTAAGAGTGATTAGTAAGTACGTGTAATCAAGAGGAGCAATTCGTTGATTGTACCTGCATCGTTGATGATCAAACTCGTAGATTTTCGAGCAAACTGCTGGTGGTGACTTGAGTGTGAAGTGAGCATATCTCGCTGGCCAGAACTGTGGACATCGGCACTCACATCTGCTCTCGTCCCAGAACATTGTGCCCCAAGTGAAGCGCTTTAGTGCACACTGTCTCTTCTGTTCCACATTGGCACACACACAGCGACAACTTTCGGTGTTGAACTTTTGTTTGGCCAGTGGACAGTGGCCGGCTGGATTGTGTCTGCACTGACACTTACAACTCGTGTGCTCCCGAACCTTCACCACTCGACGTCCCGTTTGGCAAATTGATTGTACGTGTTGATGGACCGATCTAATCACGACTCCATCCGGTGCACAGTGGTGGAGTGCATTGCCGTGTCCGGTGGTGCCACAGCCACCCGAGCAACGCTGCACCCAAACATAGTTGGGAAAGGTTGTGAACATACCCGAAATGTTCTTTGCATGTTCGTACTGATCCTGCAGGTGGATGGTCACATTCTTCAGTGAGCACAAAGCGATCGGCAGTTCTCCAAAAGCGTATGGATCCAAACTTTCAACCGCTAAACTATAGATTCCACACAAAATGACAATGATTGCGGCAGTCTTCATGATGATGATTGATGATGAACCTTGTCTCACTGGTGTTGGGTTTGATCGCCTTGGAATGCATTGCATTATATATACCATCGTCAACATCTGAACGTGATGCAGAGAATCCGGTGGACAACATCCACTAACCGGCACACCGACAAAGACCACTCTACTAGTCGAGAAAGCGATTTAATTCTGTTCACATCGAAACGTGACATTAACGGACAACAACAATCGGGCGTTTTATTATCGATTGTCTTCTTTGATGAATCTTGTCTCAGTGATTGTGGTTGGGTTTGGTGGCTTTGGCATGCATTGAATTATGTGCTATGTTCAATATATGCCATCGCCATCATCTGAACGTGATGCACCGAATCCGGTGGACAACCACAAACCGACAAACACCAAAACCACAAACGAGCAAATGATTTTTACTTCCATACACATCGAAACGTGACAATAACTGACAACAACAACAGCCTGGCGCATTAGATGTGTGAAAAGTAGACTTGCGCTTCGATTTAGAACAAGTTTCAAGCGCTTTTGATGATTTGTGGAAAATCTGGCCCAAGTCCTGACGGAACACATTTATCAGATTCAACACGTGAATTGGATTGTGCGAACGGACCAGTGAGTGACACAGCAACTACAATTCCTTGCAATTAAGGTTGAGATCCTTCACCTTCTTGGCCAGTGCCCGATTGTAGGCAGTGTTCTCCATTCGGCCGGACAGATCTGAGTAGTGGGTCACAATGGAATACGCCAAATAGCGCACATACGGATCGGCACATTGGTTCACCAGATTGATTGAAGCCATGTGTTGTGTGTGTTAGTTTTGTTGTTGTCATTAGTTTAATGGACAATCAAGAGAGGTCGCGTCATAATGGTAGATTCTCATTAATTATTGCTTTATTATTGAGTAAAAGTCATCGTTTATGATTAGCAGCAAGAAACATGTAACACATTTTACTAGTTTGAAAGAAAAATTTTATCTGCGATAAGTGATAAACTACTGATAACACACAAAAGCTTTTAACAGCCAACAACAACAACTGGTATTGATATATATTATCATTAATCGAGTAAATGTACTTGAATTGATTGTGCTCGCGCTTATCACTTATCATGAGTGTTCACTCACAACTCGAAGCCCAACTCAGTGACTCTCATCATCCATTCCTGCTGGTCCTTGATACGCTTCATCACTTCCTCCAGGTCTTGTTCATACTTGGTGAGCAGTTTTAGATTTGATTGAATTTTGATTAGATTGTCCTTGATTTTGATTGCCAGTACCAGTGAAGTGGTGTAGCTCACAATTGAAATTGCCGTAGTGATGGTGCCCACCACTGGAATGAGATCAATCGCAAGGATGGAGAAGAAGCCAAAGGTGCTCAGGATTCCACCAGTGGCCACGTGTTTACGGTCATTGTTGAGCATTTGTTGTTGTGTCTCGATTTTGGTTCGGAGATCGCCTTTTTAGTGTGACCTTTAGTCAGATAAACCATTCATTTGTACTTACCAATTTCATCAACAGTCTCACGATACTCGTTCTCGTTTACCCCTTCCAATTTGTCATTGATCTGCTGGAACAGTCGATCCATTTCATCGTGATCGTTTGACTGTTCATATCGCTTGATCAGCTGATCCACCTCATCGGCAATTGTCTTCAAACGTTGAATGTTCTGCGCAATCAAACCAAATTTGCGCTTCACCTCTTCATCTTTGATGACATCGAGTGCCTCCTGTATAGACTTACTGATCACATAGAACTCATAGCACTGGAAGACAAACACAAACACAAGCGCAAACCGAAAACTAATCGAAATGGACTGGAGGATAAAGCCAATCTTGTTCGAGATGACCGATCGAAGGAACTCGTCGATGGGCAGTTGGCGGATGAGATAGTCCGCAGCAAAGCCCACCACTGGAATCATCAATTTGTAGTGCGAGCGGAGGATGCCACCGATGCGACCCATCACTGGTTGAATGTTTTTGTGCTTGAGATCCTGTGCCAGTTGGAACAGATCCTTCAGCAGGGCGTTCACCTTCTCCAGGCTCGCATAGTTGAACAGGTTGAGATTGAATTTTTTCTTGGCCAACGGAATGACCCGTTCGTCAAAGGTTTTGCGTTCGTTTGGCAGAGTTGAAGACATTTTGCGAGCATTAAGTTACGAAAGAGACAGACTGTTCAGAGAGCACTCAAACACCAACTGAATACGTTTTAGATCTTAGTTACATCTGAGAACGTGTAATCAGTCTTGCGATTGTTTGCGCCCAACAAGAGAGTGAATGAGCGAGGAAGAGAGTGAGAGAGAGAGAGAGAGAGAGAGAGAGAGAGAGAGAGAGAGAGAGAGAGAGAGAGAGAGAGAGAGAGGGAGAGAGAGACACTTGTTTGTCACTTGTGCATCAAGGACAGACGCGCAACCAATGAAGTGTGTGAGAATCGGACGAGCCAGTTGTGATAACTGAGGCAAAACAAGATTGCTTTCGATTTCTACTGAATGCAGCCAGTGATTAAAGTGACTCCAAGAAAAGCGGACAAACTACAGGGCGAGTTGTTGAACTACTAAGTGAAACCATGTTTCTTCTATTCGAAATTGATTTATCAAACCAAATAGATTCATCCTGTGCAATCGCGGTCGACATTGCACCACTTAATCAATGCTTACTATCAGCAAACGTTACTTCTTCGTTTTGGCAGTTTTGACTGTCTGTATGGATTGTTTGGAAGACGAAAAAGGAAGATATACGAAATATATTGACAGTGGTTAAGTTGACATTTCGGTGACATTTATTAAAAAACATATACAAACAGACAGACACACACACACACGAGTGGTTGTTGTATGTTGTCCTTATCAGTCAGTTTCTGCAAATAGTGTGCCTTGCACTTGTGTACACAGACACTCGCACATTCGTTGCGTCAGTTTCATTTCATATTACGACACTTAAGATGAGTCATACGTTTAGTAATCGAATATGTTAAATTTATAGTTTACTTGACAATTGAACTAAACAACAATCGGAATACCGCCACTGACCTGCCAGCTCTCAATGTGGCACTCATCCCGTCCACGGACAATCTTGAACAGTCCACCATTGTGTCCCCAGTCAGTGTTCCACGAGTTGGCCACCAGCCAATAGTCCACACCAGTCTCACTGCTGCCCCAACCAATCAGTCGCACTGCATGACCACCGAGTGACTTTGACTTGTCACGGTCTGTCCGAAAGTAGATACCATCCTGATAGTGCAAAAAGTCGTGATACACTTCCATTGCCACTGTCACTGGACCGTGTTGCATCAGTTCGAGTTGAATTGCTCGCTCGTTCGATTCGCCACCAAAGAATGGCGGTTGTAGTACATAATACTGATCACCATAATAAAGATCGTTGAGATATGGTTTCGTGTATGCCGAGTTAGTGCACTCTGCTGCACAGTGCAGTGCATGTTTGATGTGTGCACTGCATGCAGGTCGTGTTCCGTTGGTGTGATGTTCGCACGGAGCAAACGGGTACGGCTTACAGCCTTCACCGGTGCCATACCCACCACCAGAGACGAGTCCATGTTCAGCAAAGTACTGCCATGCCATGTACGGGTCACCGCCACTGCAGCCCGCCTGTCTGCGGTCACACTGCAGTAGATCGAGAGTCGAAATCTGAATTTGTACTTTCCCACCAGAAGCAATGCACAACCGATCCGAAATGGAATCGGCGGTGGCCACTGCCCAACACGAACCACAACTGCCCTGATCACTGATTCTGCCTATGAACGAGTGACAGTGAGGCCAAGCGGTGCGACAGTCAAACGAGGACGGAATGTCATCGAACAGTTGTGCCTCAGTCAGTGACAGTTTTCGACGCAATTCACCATTTTGTCTATTAGGTTTAAAGCCAAGCAACTTTCGAATGCTCTCAGTGGAAGTGTCCGCACCAAAATTACGACCTGCCTAGTAAAAATATGACACACAATAAGACAGATAATAAGGTTAATATATAATAGATAAATCAAATGAGATAACGCTAATCTTACCTTCCACAGAGTCTGTACTTCATTCAATTGATCGATATACTCATCGGACAGTTTGTATGTATGTGTTGTTGATTCGTTGTTCGATGATGATGATGAAGTAACAAAGTTGAGAACGTGAAGTGATACAACACAGGCAATGAGAATAGATTTGAAAATCATTTTGATTAAGGTGCGATCATTTCAACTAAACGAATCTGGCAAAAAGAGAGAGAAACAATCTTATATATCAAATTTGATTGTGCAAATATTTGCAAAAATTAATTTGAAATTTTCCTAAATTTTAACTAACAAATTGCGTTACTAATATGATGCTAATAATGTCAATGTATTTTACCGTTGGTAATTTGATTATGTTGACAATCATTAGGAACACCGCCATTCGGGAAAGGATCGGCATAGAACCACTCATTTGGTGGATCGAGCGAAGCCAACTCCGTTGGTATGGTCACCTTCTAAGACTACCTTATGAAAGAACGGCAAGTAGGATTCTTTTAACCTCTCCATATGGTACACGTCCTGTTGGCCGGCCGAGGAAAAGGTGGCGAGCGCAAGCGACCGAATTATGTCAAAGGGCTGGATTGGAGACCACGGAGATCGTTGATCAAGCTTTGGACCGCGATGACTGGCAACTGGTGCTAACCTGCCTTCCCCCGCGACCCGATCAGGATTAAGCGGTTAACGATAATGAATGAATGAATGAATGACAATCATTGCAACAAATAATGAAATATCTTGGTTAATAAATTTATAAGTACAATTAGTGTGAAATGTGATACATTGTTTATTATAAAATTATCATATGAATTATTAAAACTAATCGAGATTTAATGTGATCATGATGACATGCCTACCTGACACATTAGTCTTTTAGTGTTCACGGTGTGTTTCGAATGTGTGTTGGCAGAATATTCCGGAGAGAGACACGAATCTGTTTGTGCCCATCTGTCAATCAATCTGTACGTCAATTAACGCATTGTACATTGTGTGTGTGAGAGAGAGAGAGAGAGAGAGAGAGAGAGAGAGAGAGAGAGAGAGAGAGAGAGAGAGAGAGAGAGAGAGAGAGAGAGAGAGAGAGAGAGAGAGAGAGAGAGAGAGAGAGAGACTATGAAAGACCATCCTGCATCGTGATGGCGGGACGTTGTGGGCAAGTGGTGTGTGCACCGAACACCGAGCACAACACCAACACCAAGTGAGACACACCGAGACCAACACTTCTGGTTGAGGATGCCACTTGGCCCATTGTGTTGTCGTTGATTTATGGTGCCTGCTGCTTGTTTATTGCCACACACACATTCGAACAAGTGCATCTGTCTGTGTCTGTGGCCTACTACTCATCACCACTAGACCACTGAGGCTATCGTTCAGATTCAATTGAGCACTCACCGAACTCATCACCATCGAACAGACGAATCTTTATTTATTCGTCCTCAACCAACAGTAGCAGCAACACACCACACAAGCACACAATCACACACACACACACACACGATCAATTCACATAAAATTCGTTCAACTTTACAACGCGCGCTCCACTCAAGTCAATTCATTAGTTCGCTTCGTTCAATCAGCACAGCCATCGAAACAAATCGACTATTTACCATCGCGCATTTAGTGAACATCCAGAACATAAACAAACATAATAATTCAACAGTCAACAGTCAACAACAACAACAAAGTGAATATATATTTGGTTGCATCGATTTTTGCCAAGTAAGTATTAAGACTTTTATTTGTTTGATTTGTCAGAATTTGTCAGAACAAATGAGAATTTGGGCTAGTATCGAATGAGTGCGTTACTAATAATAGAGAGTACAACAATATGTCTAAATGTGCACTAATTTGCCATAATGCATCCTCTCTCTCTCTCTCTCTCTCTCTCTCTCTCTCTCCTCTCTTTCTCTCTCTCTCTCTCTCTCTCTCTCTCTCCTCTGGGATATGTCAATTGTGAATGTGACATTTAGACTAATTTCCTCACATGTCAATCATCTAACATGTCACAAAAGCGAGTGCTCGCACACAGAGCTCTAATTCTGTCTTAATTGCGTCTAAGTAGTTTTCCCCTTTTGAGCTAAACTGTACTCGTACTGTTTTCATGTCAAGGACCGAATGCGATCGCCCCAATGACTCATCATCATGTAAAATGTCTGTTTGTCATAATGGAATTGTTTTTCAATTGTACATGACAAAGTGGTGGGATGATTGAAGATTTAGGCGTGACTGACATGCACACCCGACACCAGACCAATTTGACAGTTGACAGAAGTAGTTGAACACAAATCGTTCAATTCTAAAACAGAGAAAACAGCAACACAGACTCGACATAGGTTCAGCAGTTGACAGATCATCTCCACCATGGACTGCACCAACACCACTGACACCCAAAACCGATTCTAGTTTTCGTGCACAGTGGATTGTGTGAACCAGATAATCGGCCAAGTGCCCTTCTCCATTGAGTGCAAAATGTCTGGTTTGATGTCCAAAGTGCCATTGGCATTGGTCTCGCCGACAAATGGCGGTGAGCGTTGATCATGTTCAAATGGATACCGACAAAAACTATCAGACTATGGCCACCATCGAGCCCAAGCTCACATTCGAGAACAGCAAACAAGTCTGGAAGTCCACAGAAAGAGTTGGATCATTGTTGGTATGTATGAACAACCAGTCGACGCCTACAAGATCTGCTATCCAACTCGCTTTCACCCGAGTCTCAAGTCTCATTTGTCTTGCGATCAACAGCAGTGACCGAGTCGAAGGAGCCTCGAAAGGTCTGCACATAGCAATACACCAGAGGCGACCCGTGATGCAATTGTGAATGTGTCTGTGTGTTGTTAATCTTTTCGAAACAGCATCCGAGTCTCATCGATGCGAAGTTGCCCTCGGTGGCTTACTCGCGGAACTTCGCATGCACTCGGCACTCAGACTCAGAAACCATTCTGGAATTAGTTTGCAAATTCTACTAAACACATACAGCGAATGGTCCTACCTGTACCGACAGTCTCGATGTGCCTTCCATCCCATCAAACTACACATGAGTCAAAGATTGATCGAACAACACAGAGAAGACGGTTAATATAATACTTTATTGAGTGTGTGTGTGTGTGTAAAGAAAGTAAGAGAGAGAGAGAGAGAGAGAGAGAGGGAGAGAGAGAGAGAGAGAGAGAAAGAGAGAGAGAGAGAGAGAGAGAGAGGGAGAGAGAGAGAGAGAGAGAGAGAGAGAGAGAGAGAGAGAGAGAGAGAGAGAGAGAGAGCGCGCGCGAAAGAGCGCGAGAGAGAGAGAGAGAGAGAGAGAGAGAGAGAGAGAGAGAGAGATTATAAATTGTTGATATGATACGAGATCTAGAAAGATGCAAAACATCTGCGAATCAAAGTCTAGCAAACATTCAATCACAAATGTTTATGTTGTGCAAGCGAGTCTGCATTATTTTGTTGAACTTGAGCGAATCGAGAAAGATACTCGTAGCTCATCATCGGATGACACAATTGAACGTTGACTTGAAGCCCGGGCTTCTGTGGAAAAAGTTTCCGCAGCTTCGCATTGATGTTTTGCTCAACTTCTTGCCTGGTTTGGTTGTCAGCTTGGGGCAAACTGCTGTTTCCCGACCAGAGGTTCAGTTCGCGTAGGCCTGGAAATTGAGTGCCAATTGTGTGTGCAATGAGACCGGGAAAGACTGGAATCGAGTTGGCCATTCGAAATTGGTAGAACAAATCAGGCGAAGCCATTGTGAGCTTTTGAAGTTGATTCAGGCTTACAAATTCATCGACATTGTCTGTAGTGATGCTCAAATTGTCCAAATTGAAATTGAGCAAAGTCAACTCGGTCAACTTTGTAAATCGCTTAAGAGCACGAATCCAATCGAAGTCAAATGTTTCCTGTGTGAATTCAAAAAAGTCGATTAGACGTCAAAGATCATGCAAAACTGTACAGGTCGTGTCTCTGGCCATGTCAAAAGTAGTAGTTGGTCAAAAATCATGCAGATGCAATCAAGTGTGAAGTTATGGTCGGTCACTTACCTGGCGTGCCTCCAAAAAGGTCAGATCCAGTTGCTCAACATTTGGTAAATATTCAATCAAACTTTCCACAAAACATCGTAAAATGATATCTGTCAATTGTAATCGTTTCACTGAAACGAATTTGTCCTTATGGGCAGTCCAAATTGCACTTGCTGCCATCATTGAGTTTAAGCTTATGCTGTCCAGTGGAGTGGCACTCTTGGCACCAAACTTGTCCACATAACAAAGGAAAGTGGAACAGTAGCCAGACAGGCTGAAGTGGGTCACTATCTCAGTGGTCTTCATCAACTCGTCAATTACATGTATTGTTTCGTTTCGTTCAATTGATTCTGGCACCATCAGATGCATCTGCTGCAGAGGTCTACCGTGTGTGTTGAGGGCGGAACAAATCTTTGGCAGAGCTTCAATGTTGTTCATTTTTCCCAACACAATCAATCCAAAAGTGGTCAAGCCACTGCACACCTGACTCAACAGCTCAACCAAATTGTCAATATTCTGTTCGCTATCCTCAGTGTCCCAGTAGATGATCAGTGTTTGAATCTTGAAGAATAAACGACCAAGAACTTGGGCGGCGTCCTTGTTGAGTGTTCGATCGCTGATCGTGAACTGTGCCTGTTTGAATGGTTCCACCAAGGGCTCTTTATAGAAATGCTCAAATTGCATTCTGCGAACGCTCATATTCGGTTTCCAAGACTGTACATGTCGTGGCTCTTGTTCCAATTGATTCAATTCATCCACACGAGCCTTCTTTACATTCAGTTTCAGGCATAGTTTAGGTTCTTGGTCCATGAATATGTTTTCAATTCTGAGATTCCAGCTACGACAAACACGCCTCAGCTTGATCTGTTCCCACGCTTCCAACATCTTCATGATAATGCAGAATATTTCGTTTATCTTCAGAACACGGTGACTCGGTAGTTCCACATTGTGTGCTT
The DNA here is from genome assembly GCA_023373905.1 of Rhizoglyphus robini. NCBI lineage: Eukaryota > Metazoa > Arthropoda > Arachnida > Sarcoptiformes > Acaridae > Rhizoglyphus > Rhizoglyphus robini. The sequence goes on along the minus strand of JAKIJQ010000008.1, from coordinate 1,062,355 downwards.
CGACTTGCTCGACATTAGGTGGTTCGGCGTGCGCCATATTAGATGGTCCTGCTCGTTCCATATTGGATGGTATGGCCGGGTCCATATTAGATGGTTCGGCGTGATCCATAGTGGCTGGTATGACTTGCTCTAGATTCGATGTTACAGCTCGTTCTATGTTGGATGGTACGGGTTCCTCCATATTGAGACAATTGAGACTGTTCCAAATGAAGAACAAAACGATCAGGATACACTCAAACAGATATGCACTTACAAAGGTAATACAATACTCAACTGTTTGCAGCCGATTTCAAAGGTATTGGATGAGTCGTTGAGTGTGTGGCTCACAGCAGCAGAAGCACCACCACAAGTCAACTTACGAAAAGCTAAGTGACGGCCAAAACAGAAAAACGAGTTAAATCACTAAAATGGTGTGTACTCACTTTAGTAGGAATTGTTACCAGTTCAGGTCAATTTGCAAGACCAAGATTGCGCAATCGGACTCACAAATCGTTGGATTCGCTCGATCGGTCCACACCATATGGTTGCCGAACACCACTCAAAGGGACACAGTGAAAACGAATTTGCAACTTACGAATATCAAATTCGTGATACGGATTGGCGATTTTCAGTGTAGATTAGTAGTTATAGAGATCGTGTGAGATTGAGCGAGATAAGGTGAGATAGATAGGCCAGAGTGTTGTGTGAGATTAAGGTTGGTGGACAGACTCGGTGTGCACTGCAGAGGCGAAAAGAAATAGCGCACGATAAGTGCACACTGCAGTGGTGCACTGTTGTTGCTGTCGCCTGGCTGGCGAACTCACATCCAAAACAGCGAGGCGACCATCAAAGTTCGCTCTCGTCGTCGATCGGATTGTCGGCGTGCCTGCGCACAATAGTCGGCACGCCAAAATCCGAGGCGCTACTTGGAGCATCGACCGCTAGGATCGCGCGTGTGATCCGTGCATGGACGGACAGAATGATCCGTGGTGTGCTCAGGATGGGGTAGTGCGCGCACTGTCACTGGGACTGACTTCGTATGCGACTACGTAGTTCGGGTTGTGTTTGTTTTGTTTTTGTGCACTCACCGCAGCATCAGCAGCAGAGAACCGCTGCTCTTCCAGAACCGCAGTTCGCTATCTCCTCTCCTCTCTCTCTCTCTCTGCACACCAAACACACAGCAAAACAACCAACAACCTCTGACCTGTCTCACTATCTAGATCACTCAAACCTCAAGATCTGCCATTGAGCACCGTCAGTTAGTGCCACGACAGAAAACCATTTTCTATTGTAAACTCATCGTCACTGTCTCACCCTCTGTGCGCTGTGACGCACCATATGGTAACACAAATTGCAGCTAATCCAACGACTTTTGGGCCCGATTGTCCAATCTAGATCTGAGAATCGTTGTCTCCAATACGTAAGTAGATCACTCGAACCACTAAATCTACCATTGAGCACCGTTAGTTAGTGCAGCAAACAATTTTCAATCGAAAACTCATCGTCACTTTCTCTCTCTCTCTCTCTCTCTCTCTCTCTCTCTCTCTCTCTCTCTCTCTCTCGCCCTCTCTCTCCCCCCACTCTCTCCCTCTCTCTCTCTCTCTCTCTCTCTCTCCCTCTCTCTCTCTCTCTCTCTCTCCCTCTCTCCCCCTCTCTCCCCCCTCTCTCCCCCTCTCTCCCCTCTCTCCCCCTCTCTCCTCTCTCTCTCTCTCTCTCTCGCCCTCTCTCTCGCCCTCTCTCTCTCTCTCTCTCTCTCTCTCTCTCTCTCTCTCTGTGCGCTGTGACGCCCCATATGGTAGCACGAATTGCAGCGAACACAACTACTTTTGGGCCCGATTGCGCAATCTGCATCTGTCAACCGTCATTAAGGTAAGTGCATTCCAGCGCGAGTGTTGGTTTTGATCGTTAGATATCTTCTCTCCAAACAGTGACTCACTTCACGAGTAAAAAGACTTTAACCGAGTTGAGCCCCCGTCACTGGCTCAACCCACTCGATCAAGATGGAACCCGCACAGCAGCCTAATGTAGAGCATATGGGTCCAACTGATTACATGGCTACTATACCATTAGAAATAGTTTGCATGATTATGCCCATGCTGCAACTGTGGCAGCAGGTCGCACTGAGACGTGTTAGCCACAGCTGGAAGGCCAGAGTTGAAGAATGGTTCCGCTTTATAAATTCAAATAAGCCATTGTACCATTCATTAAATATCAATGTGAGGAAGGCCCGATCGAGTGAATTGGAAGCCGAGCCACAGCGCGTGCATCCATGGCAACCCGAGATCTCTCCTTCCAATCGAGTACAAATCACCATTTGTGGAAGTGCATTCAACTCGGACGCCGCCTTGCTCATGGGCTGCATCTTCTCCCAAATACGACAACTAGTCATCTACTGGGACACTGATGACAGCGAAGAGAACCTCGACAGTTTGGTTATGCTTAAGAGTCAGTTCAGTTCGCTCACCTCTTACGCACTGATCGTACCGGGCCCGATGGCGAATAGAGCAGTTTTTGCTCGAATTTAGGCTTAGGCGTTTGTCTGAGTGTGCAAGTGTGCACTCTAATCAGTGCCCCACTCAACTACTATTCTTAGTCTATTCTTGTCATTATCACTATCGATTTGATCTGTCACTCGAAATTGAATTATATTCTTTGATTATCAACACAGACACCGTAATCATGTCGACATACTTCACACCACTGCAATGCAATTCTGTCTAACTACTGTAGACTCTTTGAATCCACTTATTATTGTCTCCCTTGTCCTCATGTGATGATATCTATTCACTCATTCTGTCACCTCAATCCATTGCGTCCTAAGGATGAAATAGTTCTCTAAGTAGACACACATCCACAGGCCAACATCAAACCAAAAACCAAACATTTAATGCTCAAGTTACGATTCGTCACTTTGTTCATCAATCAGTTGGACTGTACTGTTCTGAGGACTGTTGGACAATCGAGCCTGCACTACTACTCAGGTAACTAGACCTGATTCTTGCTATTGATTTCTTTTTGTTGTTCATAATTGACTGTTATTTAGGTTTAAGTGATTCTAACTGACTACATGGAGACCTACCGACTGGACTAAATCGAACTCTCTCTCTCTCTCTCTTTCTCTCTCTCTCTCTCTCTCTCTCTCTCTCTCTCTCTCTCTCTCTCTCTCTCTCTCTCTCTCTCTCTCTCTCTCTCTCTCTCTCCCTCCCCCTCTCTCTCTCTCTTTCTCTCTCTCTCTATCTCTCTTTCTTTCTCTCTCTCACTCACTCTCTCTCACTCTCTCTCTCTCTCTCTCTCTCTCTCCCTCCCTCGCTCCCTCTCTCCCTCTCTCTCTTTCTCTCTGGACGACGACGACGACCAAGTAGATGCCAATGATGCGGATGATGAAATGTTGCAGGAGGAAGAGGAGGAGAACGACGAGGACTTTGACCAGGAAGGGGAAGAAGAGGAAGAAGAAGAGATTGAGTGAAACCAATCCACTGATTCTACATTTTCAATGGATTTACTTATGAACTCATATCTCTCAGTACCCTAAACCCAATCATTTCGATACTTTCGATACTATAAATTATTATAATTATTAATTACTTAGAATTAGTATTCGAGTAGATAAAGAAACTGAAAAAGTTGTGTGTGTGTGTGTGCATTCAAATTTGTTTATTAATTCAATACTGTTTCAATAAAATGCATTATTTTGTGTGCCATTTTATATGTTTGGTTTACTGTCTGTTGGTGAGTTGCACTGACGAGTGCCAAGTTCATCAGCATCATTGTACACTATTGTAAGTGACACCAACCATCCTGGTGATCATTACTTCGCACCATCTTTTTCTTGCCACTTTTCGTCTTATTCTTAGAACTTTTTCGGCTTTTGAGCCACTTGGGCATGCATCTGAAAGGGGGGTTGTCAAGAGAGAATTAGTAAGTAAAACTCGCTTTTTGCTCGCTGACTGTACCTGCACCGTTGATGATCAAACTCGTAGATTTTCGAGCAAACTGCTGGTGGTGACTTGAGTGTGAAGTGAGCATATCTCGCTGGCCAGAACTGTGGACATCGGCACTCACATCTGCTCTCGTCCCAAAACATTGTGCCCCAAGTGAAGCGCTTTAGTGCACACTGTCTCTTCTGTTCCACATTGGCACACACACAGCGACAACTTTCGGTGTTGAACTTTTGTTTGGCCAGTGGACAGTGGCCGGCTGGATTGTGTCTGCACTGACACTTACAACTCGTGTGCTCCCGAACCTTCACCACTCGACGTCCCGTTTGGCAAATTGATTGTACGTGTTGATGGACCGATCTAATCACGACACCATCTGGTGCACAGTGATGGAGTGCATTGCCGTGTCCGGTGGTGCCACAGCCACCCGAGCAACGCTGCACCCAAACATAGTTGGGAAAGGTTGTGAACATACCCGAAATGTTCTTTTCATGTTCGTACTGATCCCGCAGGTGGATAGTTACATTCTTCAGGGAGCACAAAGCGATCGGCAGTTCTCCAAAAGCGTATGGATCCAAACTTTCAACTGCAAAACAATAGATTCCACACAAAATGACAATGATTGTGACAGTTTTCACGATGATTGATGATGATGAGCCTTGTTTCACTGACTTTGGGTTTGGTCGCATTGCCATGCAATATATATACCATCGACATCATCTGGAACGTGATGTTGGGAATCCGGTGGACAACATCCACAAACTGGCAAACCGACAAAGACCACATTCTACAAGTCGAGCAAATGATTTAAGCGAATGTCGCTGGGTTTGGTCGCTTTGACATACATTGAGTTATGTTCAATGTAAGTATCGCCATCATCTGAACGTGATGCACCGAATCCGGTGGTCAACCACAAACCGACAAACACAAATACCACACTCTACAAACGAGCAAGTGACTTACTTTTGTCCAATTCAAAACGTGACTTTTACTGAAAACGACAACTGGGCGCTGCTGAAAGTAGATTAATGTTTGTGTGATGTTCAGTGATGAGCGATATTAAATATATATTAAAATGATAATGAACATGACAACATATGCAAGCTAAACACTACAACATCTACTTGCGCTTCGATTTGGTGCAAGTGAAAAGCACTTTTGATGTGATTTGTGGAATACCTGAGCCAAACTGGACACATTCATTAGTTTGAACACGTGCACTGGATTGTGCGAACGGACCAGTGAGTGCCACAGGGCTGGCATCAAGGTTCAGATCCTTCACCTTCTTGGCCAGTGTTCGATTGTTGGCAATGTTCTCCATTCGGCCTGTGTCGGATATGAGTAGTGGGTCACAATGGCATAGGCCAGGTAGCGTACATACGGATCGGAATTTTGGTGCACCAGAAGGTGAACCATCAGTGAGGTGTTAACTTCTCTGTGATTTATCTGTGAAGTCTACTTGAACTCATATGACGCAAGATGTCATTCAGGCTGCAAATCATCATCAATTGATAGGATGAACTTGCAAGTATGGCAACCATTTTGCACGTATGTATTCCATGGAAATGCATAACAAAAGTGACTCAATAATACTTCGTACATTTGTCATGCACGAGGCCATCTCCCAGTGTGAGTGATAGCCTGGTTAGCATGCTGTCGCATGACATTTGATGATTTGTTTGCACAAACACTCACAATTAGCATCATCCGTCTGCAGAAATGAAAGAGTTTAGGCAATGTGTGTGTGTCATAGTTTTAAAGTGCACTATATCTCCTGGGTTATTAAACCTTGACAGGACAGGGGAAGAATGTGTGAGTCGGAGTTAGTTATCGGATGTAACGAATCGATTAAAGAAACGACCTGGTATTTATCTCAACTATCCGTGTCGACATGAGCATCCTCATCACTAAAACACCAAAACAATACAATCGGAAACGTATTTGGTTGTTTTATTTGATGGCGCGATGACAATGATAAGTCTTGTGATTGGTGTGCACATGTGACACACCGTGTGTATGTTTGTACATTGGGCAGACCTGTGTGTGTGTGTGTGCAAACAAGTGATGCAGCAATATAATCACACATAGTCATAATAATAAAGAACATTGGTCAATGCAATTGCCATGCACACACACACACACACACACACACACTTTGGTCAATGGCCAGGTAATGGCTGACGTACGTTACCTGTGAACGGTTTCCACAAATGGTGCAACAACTATAGTTTCAAAATAACATACCTACCATTTGGTTCATATGCACTCAACCTATGTGTAGATGTCACTAGATGACTTTCCATTCGGCATTCGACTTTAAGACTGAAGAGTGAGAGGAAAATACGATGATTGTGTGCTTTTTGAATCGAACGGAAAATGAATTGGAAAATTATTCGTACTGTTCTGCTGCTCATTACCCAAAATGCTAATTACAGTTGACATTACCACCAGTTTTCACCTGAATTGCATAATGATAATCTAGCTTTAGACAACAACACAACACAAACACACAAACTGTCTGTTTGTTTGCCTTTTGCAACAAACAAAAGCCAAATGATGATAGGAAATAGTTTCTCATTTATATTGGCCCATAGTTGATCTAGATCTAGTAGTGAACTCATGAAACACTGTGCAGAAGTCGTAAAGTTGCACAACTAATGGCTTTGATAGTGAGATTCTCTCTCTCTCTCTCTCTCTCTCTCTCTCTCTCTCTCTCTCTCTCTCTCTCTCTCTCTCTCTCTCTCTCTCTCTCTCTCTCTCTCTCTCTCTCTCGATGTTGACCAACACTACCGGGTATGTAGTCTGTTTGCATTACACTCTAATTGTCATTTGATGTGATGTTGATTTACAATGTTTGGACAGAGATAGTCATAATAAAGAAAACATTTTATATTATTGGGTGACTAAAGTGAACAACACAATAACAAACTAAATAACAAACCTATGCAACGGACAACATTACAAAGGACCATACTGTGCGTTCCTGAATGGAATTACACAGACAGACTTTGGCAAATTAGCGAGAATAGCTAAACAACACATGCAGAGAGAGAGAGAGAGAGAGAGAGAGAGAGAGAGAGAGAGACACTCGGATGTGTTGTTGTGTTGATACGACGAGGTCAATGGATAGATTCTCAGTACACTACTACTCTCCAACCTAGTCGCACTTCCTACTCGTGTTGGCTTGTCATCCTTATCATCATCACAACACGATTACAACTGCCCTGACTGATGGTCCTTTCCGATATATAAAAGAAGAACCTTCACTAAAGTGAATCGAATGTTATTATTACATCAACAACAATAATAATCATAGAGTTTATTACAGCCAGTGACAGTTCGGTTCGATGTGATTATTCATTTAGACCATCATCATCGCCAATGACGGTGCGCTAACTTCACTTCCTCTACCTCTCAAACCTCTGAGCGTCATATATCGTCACTGATTTATTATTGCAATCGACATCTATTTTTAATGATCATCAACTTGTGGGCATAACCTTCTGCGAGTGTTTGCACCAAACACACATATAATATATATCACTCACTCAAATGTTGAACCTCGGTGGTGTGAATCTATTTCTATTTCGGTCGCTGACCAACCTGTCCGAGTTGACAGTGGATGAGAACATGCATCGCGCTTCGGATATTTTCATGTACAACGATCCAGCGCACGTTCGACAAACACAGCAAGACATTGCCAACATTATTGGCCAGTACAAGCAGGAGAAGAAGGAGAGAAAAGAACGAAAGTTACGAGTGGAAAGTATGACAAGTCCAGTGCAGAGTCAGCTGCTGCTGGCCAAGAGTCAACATCATCTACAACTCAACGCCCAACAGAGAAGCGAAATCGAATTTGGCAAATTCAAGGGAAAGTTTCGATATTTCGATAATCCGGATGGCTTCGAAACGGACGACAAGTGTCGACTGGTTGCCAATAGGAGCCTCAGTGAGAAGCGTAATCCAATTGGTCATTCAAAAAGTATTTCATCAATTCGTTCAATGAGCAAATCAACACCGTCAACACCGCTGAATGAGACCGAAAACACACGACCAAACAGTGTTGCCCAACCAGAAGTGGTCAAACTATCCGAGAATATCATAAATCTAATTGAAAGTTGCCATCAACACGGCGAAGTGACTGTCGATAGTCAGGTAAGTTATCTTGAGTTACAAGTTCACATTTCACTAACTTCCCATTACCCAAAACAGAGTCTACAGTCGATTCTCCACGACTTTTGCTCCCTTCAGGAGCACAACGCACAACTCTCCCAACGACTCAAACAGGAGAAGGTGCACAACGAACGCAGCCAACTCGTACAACTCGAACAGAGTCAATCACTACAAGAGCGATGCAGCCAATTGGAACACGAACTGGCCACACAGTCGCGCTACAAGGTCATCTGCTCAATTTGTCTCGATCAAGTAGAGGAGATATACCGCTCGAAGCGCATTCTACTGTCCACCTTTTGTGGTCACATTTTCTGTGATCACTGCCTGCAGCGGTCAATGCTGTGCTCATCATCGAAACAGTCATCGTCCAACAGTGACAGCAACAACAGCAAAACAACCAAACGTTTCACCTGTCCGAGATGCCGCAAGTCACTGACCAGTCAGGTGACTGCTAGTGAACCGTCCAAATTTGCTCACGCACTGTTTATCTAATAAAATTATGATAATAACTGAACAACAATAGTCGCACAAATACAGACATATATAGTAGTGATAAACACGCATTCATTTGTTTTACAGCCGCATTTATGACATAATACAAATCATAATACAAATAATATCACCAAATGTAAAATGTATACGATCTAGAAACAAAAACAACTGATGCAATCTCAATCGAGGATGTACACACACACAAAGTTACACATTGCACAATTCATAGACACACTCAAACACACACAGAGGCAACTTAAAGTCAATGGCTTTTGGTTTGTTTGACCACACATTGCAAAACACATATATTCATAAATATATATCATATAACGCAAGAATAGTCATTACACATTATATATCCTCATAATTGAAAAGCAGTGAACCCTTATCTTATATGACATCCTATCATAATGCAACAAACAGTGCCATTTGTCAACTTTGTTTAATATTGATTGAACGAATCGTGCAATTAGCCTTGTTTAATTACTATTGGTCAAAATAAAATTTAAAAATAAAAAAAAAAAAAAACAAATCGCGGTCAGTAGGATTCGAACCTACGCGGGGAAACCCCAACAGATTTCTAGTCTGTCGCCTTAACCGCTCGGCCATGACCGCACGCTTGTTGAGGTGTAGTGCACAGAACGAGTTAATAAGTGTGTGAAAGTTGATTGGAGAGTACATACGTTCGAATGTATTCGTTAAACTTAAAACCAAATCAAACTCAAATTAAAACCACAAAATGAGTCATTCGTGTGCAACAACTAAAAATAGACACTCGAAAATCGAATCGAATCGAATCGAGTGTATTGCCAATTTGAGCGTAACACAATGCTCAATAATCACAGTGAAGAGTCATAACTCAACTGATTGACTATTATTACTATTTTTAGTATTGTAGTTTGTAATCATAAATCATCATCCGTAAAGCACACACACACACACAGACATATGTTGATCGACTTCTACTTACATGTTCTGTTGTATGTATGTTTCTGTAATTGGTTTATTGCAATTAAAGTGAATACAATCGAGCAATAAGGATCTGAAAGTGAAGAGTGGGGCTCGGGTGCAAAGTCAGTATTCTCTCTCTCTCTCTCTCTCTCTCTCTCTCTCTCTCTCTCTCTCTCTCCCTCTCCCTCCCTTCTTCTCTCTCTCTCTCTCTCTCTCTCTCTCTCTCTCTCTCTCTCTCTCTCTCTCTCTCTCTCTCTCTCTCTCTCTCTCTCTCTCTCTCTCTCTCTCTCTCTCTCTCTCTCTCTCTCTCTCTCTCTCTCTCTCTCTCTCACTCAGACTAAGACATCTGTGAGACATATCGGTGATAGTAATATGAATGTACAATTTATAATCTGGTCCCGTTGCCAATCAACCATAAATTGCGTATGCAAAGAGTGTGAGCGAGTGAGTTTTCCCCCACTTGTTAATTATTAATTGGCGCCTTCAACAAATCTCACAACTCAACATTGACAGGGTGAAAGAGCAATGTGTGTAATGTCCCTTTGATCAGACAAGAGACAGCTATTACATACAGGTGTAATCCAACTTGTTCCAGTTAGTCATTGGCTGGAGCACAATGCAATGCTTGTGCTCGTGTAATTAGCCTTCTCTAACGTAACGACAGTAACAAACGGTCAAATGAGTGTTGGTTATATTTTAATTGCGGCACTGTATTGTCATCATCACCATCGTCATATGGCCATATCTTCTCTCTCTCTCTCTCTCTCTCTCTCTCTCTCTCTCTCTCTCTCTCTCTCTCTCTCTCTCTCTCTCTCTCTCTCTCTCTTTCCATAGCACCCTTTATCACCAAAGTCGAGTTGTTCAATAATACTCTGCACTCACTAATTTGCATAATCTTATTTAGTTTTGTTCCCCTCCGATCGCTAATCAATCGGAACAGTAGAACAAACAGTCTTCTGTGTTCAAGCAGAAACACAGTGTTCAGCAATTGATCTAATTAACCGAATGAATGTGCAAACTCGACACAATCAATTATCTTCTAATTGGAACATACACAAACTTACTGAACATTGTCGATTGTATTGTCTTATCAGTGTGTAGTGTGCATATGGTGGCTGTATCGTCATCGTCATCACCATCATCGAATGGTTGCCCAGTGAGTGAGTGGAATGGAGTGAGTTATTTGCACTATTTGAAGCCCTGATCTCAACACGGAGCTATTTATCCGTCTGCACTCGAGAGTGGTCTATTGGCTTATGATTATTGTGTATTTGTGTGTTGTGTGTATGCATTCTCCAAACTCTATTTATGTTGTTTAATTGTTGTTGTTGTGCTGCTTACTCTCTCTCTCTCTCTCGCAATTTGATTTGCACACACATTCATTACAAACGAACTCGTGAACATATTTGATGATTAATTAGTTGTTCGATTTATGTATGCATTTTGTATGGTGAATCTAATCAAGTTGGCATTCGTGGCATACACAATCAAACACACACATACATACAATATCGAACGGAGTACATTGAGTCAGTCAGTCTGTGTGCTGTGCAGAGTGTGTCTTGTCACTAATGGGCACTTGAGAAAACGATCTATCAATACACCGACACCATCATCAGCATCATCAACACTAACCAACCAGTTGGCAATCAGTTCGACCAGCTGGTTTTGTGATTCATCTTTCCATAGTGCACTCTCCGCTCCGCACTGGTTCACTTGATATTTGTTCAAACTATTCCGCATTCATCATTGATACTGTACAACCGCCAACAACACCAACATCGTGAACTTGCTCTTTTTTTTGTTGCTGCTCTCTCTCTCTCTCTCTCTCTCTCTCTCTCTCTCTCTCTCTCTCTCTCTCTCTCTCTCTCTCTCTCTCTCTCTCTCTGTGTGTGTGTATGCCGGCCGTCTGACATTGTCACTGTGCACACTGTGGATACACGTAGCATTGGCCGTCACCATCTATCACCTGATCACAGCCGAAGATGGACAAACTCACCCGTCTGTACAAGATCATGTACGGCTCGATGGACAATCTGTTTGTGAATCGACGTGAAGATTACTCACACAAACACGAAGACCACAGCCACTTACCAAAGGGACTGCCACCGATGAATGCCACCAAGACTGTGGCCGGTGCCAGTACGAGCAGCACCCACTCCAAGGTCAGTGGCTACTCGTCCTGCACCGAACTAAGCAACAACCAAAGTACCTACCTGACCGATCAATCGTCATCGTCCAGTTCAAACTCACCCATCACTCGACATCATCATCATCATCATCATCATCAACCGAGTCGAAATGATGCGAGCAATACGCTGCCTAACCGATTACATCACTGGCCAGAAGAAGCGGTGAGCACCAACTCTCAACAAGGTGATTCAGACTCGTGCTATTCGGACAGTTACTTAATCACATACAAACCCGTCTCGGTAAGGACCGAAATCAATTACCATTATCAGCATCAGCATCACCCGTCACAAGGTGCAGTTCCAGTGAGGCTGTCGCCATTTGCATCTCGAGCCCTGTCTCAGTCGAGTCAAAGTTTACCTGTGGCAGTGGCCAATTCGTCACTAGAACCAAAGGCAACACCGCCACCACCACCAAGCAAGAAGGGTTCATTCTCAGATTTATTATTGAGAAAGAAGAACAATAAGAAGACAAAGTTCAACAAACTAAGTGAACAGCAAGCAAATAGGCAAACTAATCAACTAACATCATCAACTACTCAACTGCCATCATCATCATCATCATCATCGCCATCATCAACACAAGAACTAAAGATCTCATCGGTGAAAGATCTCGTAGAAGTACTAATCTACCAACTACAGGTGATGGAGAGGCGTCAAGCCCAACTGGAGGTACAGAGTCACAATCTGGAGCGAGCGAACAAGGTGTACCAGGCCAAGTTGGAACTGGCCACCCGTGAAAGCGAACTACTCAAACAGAAACTGTCGATGCTTGAGAGCGAAGTGTGGCAGTGCTATCTGTGCTCGCGCGATAAGATACAACTCTACTCGGCTGATGTGTGCGTGGTGGCACTGATTTGTGGTCATCTGTTCTGTGCCGACTGTAGTAGGGTGAGTCGGGAAGAGTGTCCCAAGTGTGGCTACAAGTACACAATCGACCGACAGGTGCATCTATAAGCGAACACATCAACAGGACCATAAACTAGGACTATCAACTAGGACTATCAACTAGGACTCAACTTGTTTAGGACCACTTTGGCTGGACCTCGGAGATTGGTCCAGCAGTAGTCCTCAGTTGGAAGCGGCACCAATCGACCCGCAACTGTCTCTCCCGAAACATATACTCCACACTGGTCGCCTTGTAGCGCTTGGGACACGGAATGCGACTTCGTATTTGGCCAACTTCACTCTCCAAGCGCAGCAACTCACTGGTGAAGTTGGCACTGCCGCCCACACGAACCACCACCCTACCAATAACGATTAGTCAGTCATTAGTCATCATAACCCAAACACATCACATACCCTTCCTTCTCACGTGAGTCGAGTGGATACCGACCACCGACCTCAATCGGCCGGGCCAACTTTGTTACGTACAGACTCTCATTTTGCCACAGTTTGTACTGGAATATCTCCAAAATGGGCACCGAAATGTTCTGTCGTATAAAGTCCTCCAGATCGAGATTGAACAGCTTGATCTGTATGGGAACAAGCCAAACACTGTAATGTCCAACTCATCAACACAATGCATCATCATTCAATTACCTGAGCTTCATATTTGAATGTCTCTACATGTAGGATTTAAACAAATTATTACAATTTATTGTATCATTTTTACTCATATTTATGACTCATTAAACAACAACACAACTCACCCTCTCGACTGTGAATCCTGTACTTGAGTGCGTCCTTGGTGGTGTTGTACGTGTGCATGTCGAGTAGCACAATCTCAATGTCAATGTCGCCATCATCGTTTGCCTCGGGTGTGCCATAGAAGAAGCCAACTGGTGAGCCCTTCCGGTGGTAGTAGCTCATCCAGCGAGGCAAGTCCGGATGACCAGCGAGTGAGGCCATCACTTCGATTTGCTCATAATTAGACTGATTTAGGCTGCCAGCAGAGCGATTCAACCAGAAGGGAGTGTTGAACGCCTCGGTGGTGTAGATGGTCTGAATGTCAGAGCTGGTGACAGCGTCTAAGTTGGGTCGAAAATGTCGATTAGAATGTGGCGATAAGGCCAAATGAGTGCACAACGAACGAACCATAATTGAGACAACAGACAAGCAGCAGCAAAAAGAGGCCAACAGTGCAATAAGTGGTAATTGAGAGTGAACAACCAGAATTGAACGACCTCGCCATTGTGTGGACACACTGTAGGCTTTTTATAAAATGTAAATTATAATGTGCTTTCAATTAGAAATGAGACTTACATTTGGACGCAAAATGGAGTGGATTTGTTTTGGCTCGGTGATGGTGCGGTCACAATAGACACGAGGCGAGCCGCGACAGTGACTGTGCAAATAGTCGGCGAGCACGCTACTTGGCAGACTGTTTGGCTGTGTGTGTGAGGTGTTTCGCCGTGTGTGTGTGTGTGTGTTGTACATTGCTGTCCGTTCTCGCTCTCGTTTGACAGATTTCGCCTTCTAATCTACCTTTCTGAGTCAACTTTTCGCATTCTTGCACCCTTACACCACAACTGCCTCACGATGTCCCAGCAAGCGAAGGCTCTTCTGTCCAACATTGACAACTGTCCCGATCGTGATGTCTATTCGGTGAGTGATTGCCTGACTTGGTGTGGTGATGCCGAACGCAACGTAATCGGACTAATCTCGTTTACTTTTGCAGTTTCTGCACAAAGTGCTCGATGTATGCTGTGACACTGATCACATGAGTGACGAACTGGCCGCACAGACTCATCTCTGGGCGGATGCCGCCTTTGTCTCCAAGTATGTGCCTTCGGTGTGGCCCAATGTGGACGCCTTACGCGAGGCGACTGGTCAGTTCACCAAACTGTGCTATCAATTGGCCTGTGAACTGGTTGAGCCTGAAACACTCATTTCTCAACAACCGGTAACTATTATCGTACTTTCGGTCTATTGATAGGCACTAATTGATATACTCGTCTAGTTCTCTGGAAAGGTACAAGCCATACTGCAGGAGTACATCGAGGTGCGCCAAAAGGAGCTGCTCAAGGCGGTGGTCTTCAAGGCTGTCACCACAAAGGTGGCCTATCTGGAGAATTATGATTGGTCAGTGTCGGTTGTGCTGTCGAGTGACCGGATGAAGAGCATCAAGGAGCCGATAGTGAAGCTCAACTTGGTGATACATCGTCAGACTGGACCGTTGGACAGCCAGTCGAGCCTATTGGCCGCCACCACCACCACCGATCCACCAACCGAGGATGCAAACACCACCAATGACAACAACCAGTTGGATGAGTCAATTCCTCTGTTTGCTCACTCATCAAGCAACTCAAATCCGAACGCGAGCACTCGATCGATTTCGTTCGAGTTCACCAAGCAGGAGCTCGCCTCGTTCATACAGAACCTTGAAGAGGCCAAACAAGCACTAACTCAAGCAATGGCAGTCTAGATCTGATGGCACAGCACTTACCTGATGATCACGATTGTTTCCTATTCCCAAATGTACATAGTAACATTACACACAGGTCAAAATGTCAATATTTGTCAATTACACAACCAAAAATGAACACTAATTGTCACTGTACACACACACTCACACAGACACATCAATGCGTTACTCTTTACCTTGTCCTTCTTCTTTCTCTCTCTCCACTCAACCTCAACATAACTTGGTAACTGTCACATTCGAATGTATCTCCTCATTCCACACAGAACACGATCACACAACCTCGTGCCCCATCCTCCTAATCAGCACCATTGCCCTCAAGTTCGTCCAAGTCTGTCGAATCCGCATTCGACGAGCATCCTAGTTTTGGTTGGTTGGTTGGTTGGTTGTGCTATGCAACCGAGGTATGTTCCATTTTCTATTTTAGTATACAAAGACACACATACACAAACAGACGCAATGTCAGCTGAGTGTGCAATAGGCACAGACAGTGTGAACCACAATAGAACACACATACAAACACAAACAGACAGACTGAACCAAACAATACTTGAACCAATCTGTACTACTCAAATGTAACATTTATCAAGAGTAAATCTCAATTTTCGGAGGAAATCTCTCTCTATCTCTCTCTCTCTCTCTCTCTCTCTCTCTCTCTCTCCCTCTCTCTCTCTCTCTCTCTCTCTCTCTCTCTCTCTCTCTCTCTCTCTCTCTCTCTCTCTCTCTCTCTCTCTCTCTCTCTCTCTCTCTCTCTCTCTCTCTCTCTCTTTCTTTCTCTCTACTTATCTGTTTGTGTTGTGAATTTAACTGGACAACGCATCGAATCGATATCCTCAATCATCAATCAATCAGACACAATGCACTTCTACATTTTGCGTTTGATTGCCTTAAAAGTGAAAGTCAAGTATGTGACACTTAGATTGATTGACAATGTCAAGTGTTCTGGAAGAGCAATTGCCACATTTGTCAATCAATTTTGCACTATCACGTGGAGATTCTCAAGTAGTTTGCATAGTTTGACCACAGTTTGATAATTGTCTTTGTGTTTGGTTTAACTTTTAGAGAAAATGGTTGCACTGTAAAGGTCATTGATTGAGTGATGGACAGAAAGTGTCAATTCTGGTTGTGACAATTTAGACTTAATGCAACACATCCTTGGCAATTGACAGAATTTAGTTGTCTATCTGATTGTGTGACAAGATCATGGTATTAGAGCCCATCGATTTATGGCTTAACCTCGATCCACCTTAATCCACTTGGATCACACACATATTTGTCTTATCAAAAGCTCATTGATAATTGGCCAACTATTGCCACAATTTTGTCTATTTTATCTTAGCCATTTGAGTGTACTTTAATTCGATTCGATTGAGTCGAGTGTCGTTGTGTTGTGTTAAGTGAGTGACATTGAGTGTGTGATGAGCATTGATATATAAAAGTGGCATTCACTTCGGCTTGATCGGTCACAATCTTCTTCTTCTTCTCCTTTTTGGTGCTCTACTTCTGAGCTTCACAACTTTTCTTTGATTTTTCGTCTTTAATCTTAATCCAACTCAATCATGGCCCGTTTGTCCATGTTGGCCTTGGCACTGTTGGCCCTGGCCGCACTGGTTCAGGTCAACCAGGCAACGAAGGATCCCAAGACTGTGTGCTACTATGAGTCGTGGGTTCACTGGAGGCACGGTGATGGCAAAATGGATCCAGAGGAAATTGGTATGTGTTCTGTGCATTTGGATTGATTCTACGAATCGAACATTAACATACATTTCTACTTACTTTACAGACACCACTCTGTGCACTCACATTGTTTACGCTTACTTTGGCATTGAGGCCGCAACTCACGAACTCAAGTGGCTGGATCCTTATCTGATGAAAGATCTTCGTAAGTACAATTGAGAAACTATTGATTAAATCAATTTACATTGAAACATAAATTTACAATGAACTTCTCTTTACTTTAGATGATGTTGAGAAGTTCATTCGAGCCAAGGGCAAAGCCAAGGCCATGATCGCCATCGGTGGCTCCTCAATGTCTGACCAGTTTGCCCTGACCGCCAGCAGTGACGCCTATCGGGACACTTTTGTCCGTTCGGTTGTGCAATTCTTGGCCCAGTACCAGTTCGATGGTGTGATGATTGACTGGTATGGCGTGCAGGAGAAGGACCGTGACAATCTGATCAAGGTGCTGGACAAGTTCGACGAGAAGTTCGCCTCCACCGCCTTTGGCATGGGCATCAGTCTGCCCGCCTCGGTGGCCACTCTCAACAACTACAACATTCCCAAGATTGTGCCATATGTTGACTTTATCAATGTGATCAGTCTCGACTATTCGGGTCCGTGGGCTAAGGTGGTGGGCCATGCGTCGCCACTGCCTGAGCAGTTGAAAACTCTGGAGGAGTACCACAAGCGCGGTGCACCACGATCGAAGCTGTTGATGGCCATTCCTCTGTATGCCCGAACATGGACCCTGTCCAGTACTACTCACCAGGCACTCGGTGATCAAGCGATGGGCGGTGGCACCAAGGGACCCTACACTGACACCTCAGGTCTGCTCAGCTACAATGAGTTGTGTGTCCTGATCAAGGGATCGCCCAACTCGTTCTCACTTGTACGCGACAATGTCAACACCGCAGTGCACGCAGTCTACCTGCACGGCAGCACAGCCGAGTTCATCTCCTTCGAGGACACCAAAACACTCGCAACCAAGGCACACAACATCACCACTGAGGGCTACGGCGGTGTGACCGTGTACACTCTCTCGAACGAGGACGTGCACGGCACCTGTGGCAAGAAGTACCCACTGGTGCACGCCATTGTGGACAACTACAATCACGACCCAGTGGTGGAGAAGCCCTTCTCGACCATTGCACCAGTGGTGCACGTCACCGAGGTGGTCACCGACCCACCAGGAGTGTTCCGCTGCCACCACGAAGGCAAATTCCGTGATGCACTCATCTGTTTCACCTATTATGACTGTGCCAAGAATGACTTTGGCGGCTATGAGATGACCATCTTGCACTGTGAGCGACACTTGGCCTGGGACGAGGCAACTGGCAAGTGCGTGGAGCCCAAGCTCATTCCAGGTAACAAGTGCCATTAAAAGTGCCATTTAGATACATTGTAGTATATATGTCCAGTGCAGTAGTGCAACAACAATAACAATAATCCCAAAATAAAAACGTTACAACTGAATCAACTGATTTAATCATAAATGCTAAACTATGTAGAGTAAAAAGTAATAACAGATAAATAGAGAATGTGGCTGGGAATAACATCAATCAAAAGTTGCCTATGTCCGTCACCTTAGAGTGTGCTTTGGTTATTAGGGCAGACAGGCTAACGGGTCATAGGTCATTGTGTGTATGTGTCATTGGTTTGTGTGTGCTTGTTGTTGTTGCTTATTGCTCGTTCGGTTTGGGATATGATTCGGCCCTTTTTGTGTGTTATCATGTTCACAGACAAAAGACAAAAACAAATGATGGCAAACAGATAGAAATGTTAATGCAGTAACAGTAACGTAAATGTCACAGAAAGATACTCGACTAGTGCGCGTTTGTGGCTGGTTGGGGCAAAAGGGATGGCAACGGTGGTGGAGGTTGTGATGGTGGCGGTGGTGGTCACGTCAAGTTCAGTGACACTCTGTGTACGATATGATGGTACCACCAGACTGTTTGGTCACACGATGACATCGCTGCTGCTGTTGCTGGCTTTGCTGCTGGTGCACATGATGGTGACCGTTACTGTAGTGCGAGTCCGAGGCCTCATCGAATAGATTGCCAAAGAAGGATGCACCAAAGTGATCATTGTGATCCTGTCCCTGTTGGTGCTGTTGATAATGACCGTGATGCTGCTGTGCGTGTTGTTGTTGCTGGTGGTGACCGTCATGTGATCCAAAGCCAAAGAAGCTCTCAAATGGGTTCTCCTCTTCGGGCTCTTCGAAGAAGTTGTCAAAACTGAACGAGTAGTGCTGCTGCTGCTGTTGACTGTGATGGGACCGACTGTTGTGATGGTGACCCTCCGAGTGGTGGAACATGTTGAACAGGTCATCAAAGTTGGCGAATATGTCCTGGAAGTTGCCATGCTGGAAGGAGTGGGCGCGCTGTTCGTCCTCACCAAACTGATCGTACTTCTTGCGCTTCTCCTTGTCGGACAGTGTGTCGTACGCCTTGGCAATCTCACGGAACTTGTCCTCGGCGTCCTTTTCCTTGTTCTTGTCCGGGTGGTACTTGACCGCCAGCGCACGGAAGGCCTTCTTGATCTCCTTCTCGGTTGCCGTCCGCTCTACACCGAGTATCTGGTAGTAGTCTTTGGGTGCACCGGAAGATGAGGAGGTAGTAGATTGAGCTGCGACCGAATCGAACAATTCCATGCCAACAAACAGCAGCAGCACGTTCCCCAGCAGTAGACTGTTGACGGCTGTCGCCGGCGCAACCGAATTCGAACCAATTAGAGCGAGATTCATTGTACTCTTGTGCTTAGTATACTGAGTATATGTATAAGGTTGATGATCAGCTGATCACTATGAATATGAAGGTCGATTATTAGGTAATTCACTAGCCAAACTAGTGGACTTACCTCAATCACAGTTGCGTAGCAGCAATGTGCACAGTGTAAAGTCGTAATATTCGTTGTGTTGTGTTGTTGTGCTTTGTGCCACACAAAGGTGGAATGCAAGGCGAAGACTTGAGCAAGGCGACCTCTCAGACAAGTTTCACTTTCGAGGTCAAGATTGCGAGAAGAAGAGGAGAGAGATTGGAAGAGGTGATTGGAGTGGCGAGTGATGGGCGCGATCACTTCGTACGAGTGAGAGTTTGTGTGCACTTCGTTGCTTGTTCCAGAAATCTGTAACTACAAAACATATATAATATATAATTAGTGGATCGATTTGGCATTGATTTATATGCGCGCTCGCTGTGTGTTACACTTACGTGTAATTAGACTTACATTTAGTGTGTGCGATTGTATGTGTGCTGGCGAGTGGTGTGTGCGAGAGGGCGATCGATGCTGTCACAGTCAGTCCGTCCGTCAGGCAGACAGTCAGCTCGAGTGGTGGCCAAATGCTGTTGGCCTGACGCAAACAATAATATACAGATACCGATGACGATGACGATGATGGTTGGTGCGTTGAGTTGTAGTCGATGTGTTCGCTATTGGCGATCGCCAAGCAGAGTAGAGAGCGAACACGGAACACGATGACTAAACGCGTACATTAGCTCACATCTCCTCTCCTCTCTCTCTCCAGTCGCTCGCTCTCTCCTCTCGCCTGTGAGTGCGTCTTGCCCGATGATGATCGTTAGTACACGTTGCATTAGATTCGAGATGCGACTGGCTAGTGGGCGCCAGTAGAGGCACCTTTCGAGCTGCAAATGAAATAGCGAACTCGAATTGTGTGCACTGTTGGCCGATTGCGCTAACTGGAGCATGGTAACACGTTGATCAGACAGGCAACCAGGACTGCACAGGCATACAACACACCACACATTGATTGTGTTCAGTTGTCTGTTGACTTGTCTTTCTTGAAACTGTGTTTGATAGTACCTAGAAGCTTTAGAAGCTAGAGTGAGTGCACTCACTTATTGGCCGTGTTTTCGCTGTTCTGTCGGTGATTCTGTTTCGTCCAAGTCAAATTAGCAGCACTCGAGATCAAATTGCATTTCCTTCACATTTCGTTCAACTTTGCATTAGTTTGCGTCCTCTTCTCCATACATCACCACCTAACCTCAGTTAAAGAATGAGTAATTTGCACAATTTTCCGTCTAATGTACGCACACATCAGTGCAACTGTCCTTCGGGCGCGCATCATCAACAGCGCTTTTTTGGTCATCAGCCAGGCGCTGCTTCTATTAAACAAGAATCTGTTTTTGATGGACAGCAGTTTAACAACCAAAACAATGCAAACCAAAACTATCAATGGCCGCGCTATCCAAGCACAATCAACAATCATCATCACCATCCTCAAGCGTACAACAACCGCTTGCCAACCATTTGGGATGGACAGGCATACGATAGGTCAGTGCGATTGCCCCCAAGAGAGTGGAACTCTAGTCCGAGAACTGTCAATTTCAACTCGATGGCCACACAGCTAATGAAACGCAAACATACAGCAAACCAGCCTTCGTTGATTGCACTCGACCAAAAGAGAGGTAATGTCATCTTGATTAACACTTCACACTCTCATACATCATTCGATCGATCGATATCATTTGTAGATTGTGCAACGCCAATTAGCCAACTCAATGCCAAAAGAGTTGGAGTGAATCGTTGGGCACAACCAAATAGCACTACCAATAAGTCTCATAAGCATTATCATTATCACCACAATAATGCAAAAATGGTTCGAGACCAGAACTATGTCCAACGCTGTGTCAACTGTGTCAATGGGTCAAACGCACGCTTGCCCATTGAACCAATGCATCATGCAGCGCAAATGAATCGGCCAAATTCGACACTGACTCGGCCATTCAATCAATTGCCAGTGCATTCCAATGCTACTAACTTATTCCAACCTTCGAGCGTACCCCATTACCCAGACTTTCCCACTACGTATACCCAGGCTGATTATTTTCGAGCAATGCCAAGAGTCCAATCGGCTGTAGTTGATGATGATGATGAAGACAACAAAAACAATCTGCAGAATCTCCGCACTCGGCCCTTGCCAAATGGCCAGTCCGCCGCCAGCAGTGGCCAACCAGCCGTGGTCAATGTCTCGAATGACAATCGAGACAAATCAATTTTGAGGAAGATTATTTCTCTCGGTTGTCTCGAATGTGAAGTTCACTTTGATACGTACGCCGAACACGAGTCTACAAATCAGGTAGTTCACAAACTTATTTCACGAGATATTTTGACCAGTTCATATTGAGGACATAAATAATCAAATCCCGAAAAAAAATTATTTCCCTGAGCTCGATTTTCAGATTAAATCGAGATCAAAATCCGAGATTTCGTCATATTTGGCTATTTTCAAAAATGTATTAAAAATAGTTTAAATAGACTCTGGCTCATTGTATGGTTGTTTTAGGATTATTTTGTTATTCAAATTTGATTACCAAAAAACAGAGAAAGAAAATTCTTAGCCAATTCGTGGGAATCTCAAAAAATGTACGACTATGTCAAATCATTTAAAATGTAGCAAAATATGTTAAAACGAGGGGCAGCAGTGCCCCAAAATGAAAGGGTTTGTTCACAGAAGACGTTTGTTTTGATTACTAGTTTGCTGCTGCTGTGGCAGTGTGGCTTTTGTCTGCCTCATAGTAAAAATACAATTTG